>JAKDEW010000512.1:0-224672 GCA_021963965.1 Artemisiospiza belli | reverse complement strand
ATCTTTTTGTCCTTTGCACTGCACCTGATAAAACCACGGGCCATTTTCTTAGAGTCACTAAATTTCCCAAATTTTCATTTTTCTCCTGCAATTGCAATTCCTTTGATGTTGTCTCCATTCCAGCGTGTTTGTAGGTCCTTCTTTTCTGTTTTGGCCTCAGTGGGGATCAATTTTGGCAAGCTTTGCTGCATGTGCCTGCACTTGCTGGCGTATGGCCTGCCTGCATTTTGATGGCTTTGACTTTGGGAAAGATTTTTTTCTTTTTTTTTTTTTTTTTGTTTAAGTATTCATGCCATGTCCCTCACATCGTGCCCCCTAAGTTGTGCCTTCCTCCTTGACTTTTTTCCCCTGCTTTTGCAACATCTGTGAGCTTAGTTTTGGCACCTTTTGGTTCTTTGCAATGCAGCTGATTTCCTCACAGCCTATTTTTTAAGAGACTAAAATTCCCCGATTTTCTGCTTTTTTCAATTGCATTTCATTTGATCCTATCTCCTTTCCAGAGTGTTTTGTAAGCCTTTCTTTTGGGATTCGCAAGATTCCTTTTCCCTTCCAGAAAGGAAATTTCATTTCCTTTCGGGAAGGAAAAGGAATCTTGCGATTTCAATGGGGACCAATAGAGGAATCTTTGGTGCATGTCCCTGCACTTGATGGCAGGCCATGCCTTTTGATGGCTTTGACTTTGGGAAAGATTTTTTTCCTTTTTTGGTTGTTTACTGAAGTGTTCATGCCATGTCCCTCATATCTTGCCCCCTAAGTTCTGTCTTCCTCCTTGACTTTTTCCCCTGCTTTTGCAACATCTGTGAGCTTAGTTTTGGCATCTTTGGTCCTTTGCACTGCACATGATATACTGCCAGGCCATTTTCTTAGAGTCACTAAATTTCCCACATTTTCTATTTTCTCCTCCAATTGCAATTCCTTTGATGTTGTCTCCATTCCTGCGTGTTTGTAGGTCCTTCTTTTCTGTTTTGGCCTTCAGTGGGGATCAATTTTGGCAAGCTTTGCTGCATGTGCCTGCCCTTGGTGGCGTATGGCCTGCCTGCATTTTGATGGCTTTGACTTTGGGAAAGATTTTTTCTATTTTTTTTTTTATTATTTTAAGTATTCATGCCATGTCCCTCCACATCTTGCCCCCTAAGTTGTGTCTTCCTCCTTGACTTTTTCCCCTGCTTTTGCAACATCTGTGAGCTTAGTTTTGGCACCTTTTGGTCCTTTGCACTGCACATGATATACTGCCAGGCAATTTTCTTATAGACATTTAATTTCCCAAATTTTGTTTTTTTCTCCTCCAATTGCAAATTGTTTGATGTTGACTCCTTTCCAGCGTGTTTGTAGGTCCTTCTTTTCTGTTTTGGCCTTCAGTGGGGATCAATTTTGGCAAGCTTTGCTGCATGTGCCCTGCCCCTTGGTGGCGTATGGCCTGCCTGCATTTTGGTGGCTTTGACTTTGGGAAAGATTTTTTCTTTTTTTTTCTTTTTTGTTTTAAGTATTCATGCCACGTCCCTCACATCTTGCCCCCTAAGTTGTGTCTTCCTCCTTGACTTTTTCCCCTGCTTTTGCAACATCTGTGAGCTTAGTTTTGGCATCTTTGGTCCTTTGCAATGCAACTGATTTCCTCACAGCCTATTTTTTAAGAGACTAAAATTCCCGATTTTCTGCTTTTTTCAATTGCATTTCATTTGAACCTATCTCCTTTCCAGAGTGTTTTTAAGCCTTTCTTTTGGGATTCGCAAGATTCCTTTTCCCTTCCCGAAAGGAAATTTCATTTCCTTTCGGGAAGGGAAAAGGAATCTTGCGATTTCAATGGGGACCAATAGAGGAATCTTTGGTGCATGTCCCTGCACTTGATGGCAGGCCATGCCTTTTGATGGCTTTGACTTTGGGAAAGATTTTTTTTCTTTTTTTGGTTGTTTTCTGAAGTGTTCATGCCATGTCCCTCATATCTTGCCCCCTAAGTTCTGTCTTCCTCCTTGACTTTTTCCCCTGCTTTTGCAACATCTGTGAGCTTAGTTTTGGCATCTTTTGGTCCTTTGCACTGCACCTGATATAAACCCAGGCCATTTTCTTATAGACACTTAATTTCCCAAATTTTCTTTTTTTCTCCTCCAATTGCAATTCCTTTGATGTTGACTCCTTTCCAGCGTGTTTGTAGGTCCTTCTTTTCTGTTTTGGCCTTCAGTGGGGATCAATTTTGGCAAGCTTTGCTGCATGTGCCTGCCCTTTGGTGGCGTATGGCCTGCCTGCATTTTGATGGCTTTGACTTTGGGAAAGATTTTTTCTTTTTTTTTTTCTTTTTTGTTTTAAGTATTCATGCCACGTCCCTCACATCTTGACCCCTAAGATGTGCCTTCCTCCTTGACTTTTTCCCCTGCTTTTGCAACATCTGTGAGCTTAGTTTTGGCACCTTTTGGTCCTTTGCACTGCACCTGATAAAACCACGGGCCATTTTCTTAGAGTCACTAAATTTCCCAAATTTTCATTTTTTCTCATCCAATTGCAATTCCTTTGATGTTGTCTCCATTCCAGCGTGTTTGTAGGTCCTTCTTTTCTGTTTTGGCCTTCAGTGGGGATCAATTTTGGCAAGCTTTGCTGCATGTGCCTGCCCTTGGTGGCGTATGGCCTGCCTGCATTTTGATGGCTTTGACTTTGGGAAAGATTTTTTCTTTTCTTTTTTTTTCATTATTTTAAGTATTCATGCCATGTCCCTCACATCTTGCCCCCTAAGTTGTGTCTTCCTCCTTGACTTTTTTCCCCTGCTTTTGCAACATCTGTGAGCTTAGTTTTGGCATCTTTTTGTCCTTTGCACTGCACCTGATAAAACCACGGGCCATTTTCTTAGAGTCACTAAATTTCCCAAATTTTCATTTTTCTCCTGCAATTGCAATTCCTTTGAGGTTGTCTCCATTCCAGCGTGTTTGTAGGTCCTTCTTTTCTGTTTTGGCCTTCAGTGGGGATCAATTTTGGCAAGCTTTGCTGCATGTGCCTGCCCTTGGTGGCGTATGGCCTGCCTGCATTTTGATGGCTTTGACTTTGGGAAAGATTTTTTCTTTTTTTTTTTTTTTTATTATTTTAAGTGTTCATGCCATGTCCCTCACATCTTGCTCCCTAAGTTGTGTCTTCGTCCTTGACTTTTTCCCCCTGCTTTTGCAACATCTGTGAGCTTAGTTTTGGCACCTTTTGGTCCTTTGCACTGCACATGATATACTGCCAGGCAATTTTCTTATAGGCATTTAATTTCCCAAATTTTCTTTTTTTCTCCTCCAATTGCAATTCCTTTGATGTTGACTCCTTTCCAGCGTGTTTGTAGGTCCTTCTTTTCTGTTTTGGCCTTCAGTGGGGATCAATTTTGGCAAGCTTTGCTGCATGTGCCTGCCCTTGGTGGCGTATGGCCTGCCTGCATTTTGATGGCTTTGACTTTGGGAAAGATTTTTTCTTTTTTTTTTCTTTTTTGTTTTAAGTATTCATGCCACGTCCCTCACATCTTGCCCCCTAAGTTGTGTCTTCCTCCTTGACTTTTTCCCCTGCTTTTGCAACATCTGTGAGCTTAGTTTTGGCATCTTTGGTCCTTTGCAATGCAACTGATTTCCTCACAGCCTATTTTTTAAGAGACTAAAATTCCCGATTTTCTGCTTTTTTCAATTGCATTTCATTTGAACCTATCTCCTTTCCAGAGTGTTTGTAAGCCTTTCTTTTGGGATTCGCAAGATTCCTTTTCCCTTCCCGAAAGGAAATTTCATTTCCTTTCGGGAAGGGAAAAGGAATCTTGCGATTTCAATGGGGACCAATAGAGGAATCTTTGGTGCATGTCCCTGCACTTGATGGCAGGCCATGCCTTTTGATGGCTTTGACTTTGGGAAAGATTTTTTTCCTTTTTTGGTTGTTTTCTGAAGTGTTCATGCCATGTCCCTCATATCTTGCCCCCTAAGTTCTGTCTTCCTCCTTGAATTTTCCCCTGCTTTTGCAACATCTGTGAGCTTAGTTTTGGCATCTTTGGTCCTTTGCACTGCACATGATATACTGCCAGGCCATTTTCTTAGAGTCACTAAATTTCCCAAATTTTCTTTTTTTCTCCTCCTATTGCAATTCCTTTGATGTTGACTCCTTTCCAGCGTGTTTGTAAGTCCTTCTTTTCTGTTTTGGCCTTCAGTGGGGATCAATTTTGGCAAGCTTTGCTGCATGTGCCTGCCCTTGGTGGCGTATGGCCTGCCTGCATTTTGATGGCTTTGACTTTGGGAAAGATTTTTTCTTTTTTTTTTCTTTTTTGTTTTAAGTATTCATGCCATGTCCCTCACATCTTGCTCCCTAAGTTGTGTCTTCCTCCTTGACTTTTTCCCCTGCTTTTGCAACATCTGTGAGCTTAGTTTTGGCATCTTTTGGTCCTTTGCACTGCACATGATATACTGCCAGGCCATTTTCTTAGAGTCACTAAATTTCCCAAATTTTCTTTTTTTCTCCTCCAATTGCAATTCCTTTGATGTTGACTCCTTTCCAGCGTGTTTGTAGGTCCTTCTTTTCTGTTTTGGCCTTCAGTGGGGATCAATTTTGGCAAGCTTTGCTGCATGTGCCTGCCCTTGGTGGCATATGGCCTGCCTGCATTTTGATGGCTTTGACTTTGGGAAAGATTTTTTCTTTTTTTTTTTTTATTATTTTAAGTATTCATGCCATGTCCCTCACATCTTGCCCCCTAAGTTGTGTCTTCCTCCTTGACTTTTTCCCCTGCTTTTGCAACATCTGTGAGCTTAGTTTTGGCACCTTTTGATCCTTTGCAATGCAGCTGATTTCCTCACAGCCTATTTTTTAAGAGACTAAAATTCCCGATTTTCTGCTTTTTTCAATTGCATTTCATTTGATCCTATCTCCTTTCCAGAGTGTTTGTAAGCCTTTCTTTTGGGATTCGCAAGATTCCTTTTCCCTTCCAGAAAGGAAATTTCATTTCCTTTCGGGAAGGGAAAAGGAATCTTGCGATTTCAATGGGGACCAATAGAGGAATCTTTGGTGCATGTCCCTGCACTTGATGGCAGGCCATGCCTTTTGATGGCTTTGACTTTGGGAAAGATTTTTTTTCTTTTTTTGGTTGTTTTCTGAAGTGTTCATGCCATGTCCCTCATATCTTGGCCCCTAAGTTCTGTCTTCCTCCTTGACATTTTCCCCTGCTTTTGCAATATCTGTGAGCTTAGTTTTGGCATCTTTGGTCCTTTGCACTGCACATGATATACAGCCAGGCCATTTTCTTAGAGTCAATAAATATCCCAAATTTTCTTTTTTTCTCCTCCAATTGCAATTCCTTTGATGTTGTCTCCATTCCAGCGTGTTTGTAGGTCCTTCTTTTCTGTTTTGGCCTTCAGTGGGGATCAATTTTAGCAAGCTTTGCCGCATGTGCCTGCCCTTGCTGGCGTATGGCCTGCCTGCATTTTGATGGCTTTGACTTTGGGAAAGATTTTTTCTTTTCTTTTTTTTTATTATTTTATGTATTCATGTCATGTCCCTCATATCTTGCCCCCTAAGTTGTGTCTTCCTCCTTGACTTTTTCCCCTGCTTTTGCAACATCTGTGAGCTTAGTTTTGGCATCTTTTGGTCCTTTGCACTGCACCTGATATAAACCCAGGCCATTTTCTTATAGACACTTAATTTCCCAAATTTTCTTTTTTTCTCCTCCAATTGCAATTCCTTTGATGTTGACTCCTTTCCAGCGTGTTTGTAGGTCCTTCTTTTCTGTTTTGGCCTTCAGTGGGGATCAATTTTGGCAAGCTTTGCTGCATGTGCCTGCCTTTGGTGGCGTATGGCCTGCCTGCATTTTGATGGCTTTGACTTTGGGAAAGATTTTTTCTTTTTTTTTTCTTTTTTGTTTTAAGTATTCATGCCACGTCCCTCACATCTTGACCCCTAAGATGTGCCTTCCTCCTTGACTTTTTCCCCTGCTTTTGCAACATCTGTGAGCTTAGTTTTGGCACCTTTTGGTCCTTTGCACTGCACCTGATAAAACCACGGGCCATTTTCTTAGAGTCACTAAATTTCCCAAATTTTCATTTTTTCTCATCCAATTGCAATTCCTTTGATGTTGTCTCCATTCCAGCGTGTTTGTAGGTCCTTCTTTTCTGTTTTGGCCTTCAGTGGGGATCAATTTTGGCAAGCTTTGCTGCATGTGCCTGCCCTTGGTGGCGTATGGCCTGCCTGCATTTTGATGGCTTTGACTTTGGGAAAGATTTTTTCTTTTCTTTTTTTTTCATTATTTTAAGTATTCATGCCATGTCCCTCACATCTTGCCCCCTAAGTTGTGTCTTCCTCCTTGACTTTTTCCCCTGCTTTTGCAACATCTGTGAGCTTAGTTTTGGCATCTTTTTGTCCTTTGCACTGCACCTGATAAAACCACGGGCCATTTTCTTAGAGTCACTAAATTTCCCAAATTTTCATTTTTCTCCTGCAATTGCAATTCCTTTGATGTTGTCTCCATTCCAGCGTGTTTGTAGGTCCTTCTTTTCTGTTTTGGCCTTCAGTGGGGATCAATTTTGGCAAGCTTTGCTGCATGTGCCTGCACTTGCTGGCGTATGGCCTGCCTGCATTTTGATGGCTTTGACTTTGGGAAAGATTTTTTCTTTTTTTTTTTTTTTTTGTTTAAGTATTCATGCCATGTCCCTCACATCGTGCCCCCTAAGTTGTGCCTTCCTCCTTGACTTTTTCCCCTGCTTTTGCAACATCTGTGAGCTTAGTTTTGGCACCTTTTGGTTCTTTGCAATGCAGCTGATTTCCTCACAGCCTATTTTTTAAGAGACTAAAATTCCCGATTTTCTGCTTTTTTCAATTGCATTTCATTTGATCCTATCTCCTTTCCAGAGTGTTTTGTAAGCCTTTCTTTTGGGATTCGCAAGATTCCTTTTCCCTTCCAGAAAGGAAATTTCATTTCCTTTCGGGAAGGGAAAAGGAATCTTGCGATTTCAATGGGGACCAATAGAGGAATCTTTGGTGCATGTCCCTGCACTTGATGGCAGGCCATGCCTTTTGATGGCTTTGACTTTGGGAAAGATTTTTTTCCTTTTTTGGTTGTTTACTGAAGTGTTCATGCCATGTCCCTCATATCTTGCCCCCTAAGTTCTGTCTTCCTCCTTGACTTTTTCCCCTGCTTTTGCAACATCTGTGAGCTTAGTTTTGGCATCTTTGGTCCTTTGCACTGCACATGATATACTGCCAGGCCATTTTCTTAGAGTCACTAAATTTCCCACATTTTCTATTTTCTCCTCCAATTGCAATTCCTTTGATGTTGTCTCCATTCCTGCGTGTTTGTAGGTCCTTCTTTTCTGTTTTGGCCTTCAGTGGGGATCAATTTTGGCAAGCTTTGCTGCATGTGCCTGCCCTTGGTGGCGTATGGCCTGCCTGCATTTTGATGGCTTTGACTTTGGGAAAGATTTTTTCTATTTTTTTTTTTATTATTTTAAGTATTCATGCCATGTCCCTCACATCTTGCCCCCTAAGTTGTGTCTTCCTCCTTGACTTTTTCCCCCTGCTTTTGCAACATCTGTGAGCTTAGTTTTGGCACCTTTTGGTCCTTTGCACTGCACATGATATACTGCCAGGCAATTTTCTTATAGACATTTAATTTCCCAAATTTTGTTTTTTTCTCCTCCAATTGCAATTGTTTGATGTTGACTCCTTTCCAGCGTGTTTGTAGGTCCTTCTTTTCTGTTTTGGCCTTCAGTGGGGATCAATTTTGGCAAGCTTTGCTGCATGTGCCTGCCCTTGGTGGCGTATGGCCTGCCTGCATTTTGGTGGCTTTGACTTTGGGAAAGATTTTTTCTTTTTTTTTTCTTTTTTGTTTTAAGTATTCATGCCACGTCCCTCACATCTTGCCCCCTAAGTTGTGTCTTCCTCCTTGACTTTTTCCCCTGCTTTTGCAACATCTGTGAGCTTAGTTTTGGCATCTGTGGTCCTTTGCAATGCAACTGATTTCCTCACAGCCTATTTTTTAAGAGACTAAAATTCCCGATTTTCTGCTTTTTTTCAATTGCATTTCATTTGAACCTATCTCCTTTCCAGAGTGTTTTTAAGCCTTTCTTTTGGGATTCGCAAGATTCCTTTTCCCTTCCCGAAAGGAAATTTCATTTCCTTTCGGGAAGGGAAAAGGAATCTTGCGATTTCAATGGGGACCAATAGAGGAATCTTTGGTGCATGTCCCTGCACTTGATGGCAGGCCATGCCTTTTGATGGCTTTGACTTTGGGAAAGATTTTTTTCTTTTTTTGGTTGTTTTCTGAAGTGTTCATGCCATGTCCCTCATATCTTGCCCCCTAAGTTCTGTCTTCCTCCTTGACTTTTTCCCCTGCTTTTGCAACATCTGTGAGCTTAGTTTTGGCATCTTTTGGTCCTTTGCACTGCACCTGATATAAACCCAGGCCATTTTCTTATAGACACTTAATTTCCCAAATTTTCTTTTTTTCTCCTCCAATTGCAATTCCTTTGATGTTGACTCCTTTCCAGCGTGTTTGTAGGTCCTTCTTTTCTGTTTTGGCCTTCAGTGGGGATCAATTTTGGCAAGCTTTGCTGCATGTGCCTGCCTTTGGTGGCGTATGGCCTGCCTGCATTTTGATGGCTTTGACTTTGGGAAAGATTTTTTCTTTTTTTTTTCTTTTTTGTTTTAAGTATTCATGCCACGTCCCTCACATCTTGACCCCTAAGATGTGCCTTCCTCCTTGACTTTTTCCCCTGCTTTTGCAACATCTGTGAGCTTAGTTTTGGCACCTTTTGGTCCTTTGCACTGCACCTGATAAAACCACGGGCCATTTTCTTAGAGTCACTAAATTTCCCAAATTTTCATTTTTTCTCATCCAATTGCAATTCCTTTGATGTTGTCTCCATTCCAGCGTGTTTGTAGGTCCTTCTTTTCTGTTTTGGCCTTCAGTGGGGATCAATTTTGGCAAGCTTTGCTGCATGTGCCTGCCCTTGGTGGCGTATGGCCTGCCTGCATTTTGATGGCTTTGACTTTGGGAAAGATTTTTTCTTTTCTTTTTTTTTCATTATTTTAAGTATTCATGCCATGTCCCTCACATCTTGCCCCCTAAGTTGTGTCTTCCTCCTTGACTTTTTCCCCTGCTTTTGCAACATCTGTGAGCTTAGTTTTGGCATCTTTTTGTCCTTTGCACTGCACCTGATAAAACCACGGGCCATTTTCTTAGAGTCACTAAATTTCCCAAATTTTCATTTTTCTCCTGCAATTGCAATTCCTTTGATGTTGTCTCCATTCCAGCGTGTTTGTAGGTCCTTCTTTTCTGTTTTGGCCTTCAGTGGGGATCAATTTTGGCAAGCTTTGCTGCATGTGCCTGCCCTTGGTGGCGTATGGCCTGC
The DNA here is from genome assembly GCA_021963965.1 of Artemisiospiza belli. Lineage (NCBI taxonomy): Eukaryota > Metazoa > Chordata > Aves > Passeriformes > Passerellidae > Artemisiospiza > Artemisiospiza belli. Next base: position 215,343 of record JAKDEW010000512.1, on the reverse strand, counting down.
CTGCATTTTGATGGCTTTGACTTTGGGAAAGATTTTTTCTTTTTTTTTTTTTTTTATTATTTTAAGTGTTCATGCCATGTCCCTCACATCTTGCTCCCTAAGTTGTGTCTTCGTCCTTGACTTTTTCCCCTGCTTTTGCAACATCTGTGAGCTTAGTTTTGGCACCTTTTGGTCCTTTGCACTGCACATGATATACTGCCAGGCAATTTTCTTATAGGCATTTAATTTCCCAAATTTTCTTTTTTTCTCCTCCAATTGCAATTCCTTTGATGTTGACTCCTTTCCAGCGTGTTTGTAGGTCCTTCTTTTCTGTTTTGGCCTTCAGTGGGGATCAATTTTGGCAAGCTTTGCTGCATGTGCCTGCCCTTGGTGGCGTATGGCCTGCCTGCATTTTGATGGCTTTGACTTTGGGAAAGATTTTTTCTTTTTTTTTTCTTTTTTGTTTTAAGTATTCATGCCACGTCCCTCACATCTTGCCCCCTAAGTTGTGTCTTCCTCCTTGACTTTTTCCCCTGCTTTTGCAACATCTGTGAGCTTAGTTTTGGCATCTTTGGTCCTTTGCAATGCAACTGATTTCCTCACAGCCTATTTTTTAAGAGACTAAAATTCCCCGATTTTCTGCTTTTTTCAATTGCATTTCATTTGAACCTATCTCCTTTCCAGAGTGTTTGTAAGCCTTTCTTTTGGGATTCGCAAGATTCCTTTTCCCTTCCCGAAAGGAAATTTCATTTCCTTTCGGGAAGGGAAAAGGAATCTTGCGATTTCAATGGGGACCAATAGAGGAATCTTTGGTGCATGTCCCTGCACTTGATGGCAGGCCATGCCTTTTGATGGCTTTGACTTTGGGAAAGATTTTTTTCCTTTTTTGGTTGTTTTCTGAAGTGTTCATGCCATGTCCCTCATATCTTGCCCCCTAAGTTCTGTCTTCCTCCTTGAATTTTCCCCTGCTTTTGCAACATCTGTGAGCTTAGTTTTGGCATCTTTGGTCCTTTGCACTGCACATGATATACTGCCAGGCCATTTTCTTAGAGTCACTAAATTTCCCAAATTTTCTTTTTTTCTCCTCCTATTGCAATTCCTTTGATGTTGACTCCTTTCCAGCGTGTTTGTAAGTCCTTCTTTTCTGTTTTGGCCTTCAGTGGGGATCAATTTTGGCAAGCTTTGCTGCATGTGCCTGCCCTTGGTGGCGTATGGCCTGCCTGCATTTTGATGGCTTTGACTTTGGGAAAGATTTTTTCTTTTTTTTTTCTTTTTTGTTTTAAGTATTCATGCCATGTCCCTCACATCTTGCTCCCTAAGTTGTGTCTTCCTCCTTGACTTTTTCCCCTGCTTTTGCAACATCTGTGAGCTTAGTTTTGGCATCTTTTGGTCCTTTGCACTGCACATGATATACTGCCAGGCCATTTTCTTAGAGTCACTAAATTTCCCAAATTTTCTTTTTTTCTCCTCCAATTGCAATTCCTTTGATGTTGACTCCTTTCCAGCGTGTTTGTAGGTCCTTCTTTTCTGTTTTGGCCTTCAGTGGGGATCAATTTTGGCAAGCTTTGCTGCATGTGCCTGCCCTTGGTGGCATATGGCCTGCCTGCATTTTGATGGCTTTGACTTTGGGAAAGATTTTTTCTTTTTTTTTTTTTATTATTTTAAGTATTCATGCCATGTCCCTCACATCTTGCCCCCTAAGTTGTGTCTTCCTCCTTGACTTTTTCCCCTGCTTTTGCAACATCTGTGAGCTTAGTTTTGGCACCTTTTGATCCTTTGCAATGCAGCTGATTTCCTCACAGCCTATTTTTTAAGAGACTAAAATTCCCGATTTTCTGCTTTTTTCAATTGCATTTCATTTGATCCTATCTCCTTTCCAGAGTGTTTGTAAGCCTTTCTTTTGGGATTCGCAAGATTCCTTTTCCCTTCCAGAAAGGAAATTTCATTTCCTTTCGGGAAGGGAAAAGGAATCTTGCGATTTCAATGGGGACCAATAGAGGAATCTTTGGTGCATGTCCCTGCACTTGATGGCAGGCCATGCCTTTTGATGGCTTTGACTTTGGGAAAGATTTTTTTCTTTTTTTGGTTGTTTTCTGAAGTGTTCATGCCATGTCCCTCATATCTTGGCCCCTAAGTTCTGTCTTCCTCCTTGACATTTTCCCCCTGCTTTTGCAATATCTGTGAGCTTAGTTTTGGCATCTTTGGTCCTTTGCACTGCACATGATATACAGCCAGGCCATTTTCTTAGAGTCAATAAATATCCCAAATTTTCTTTTTTTCTCCTCCAATTGCAATTCCTTTGATGTTGTCTCCATTCCAGCGTGTTTGTAGGTCCTTCTTTTCTGTTTTGGCCTTCAGTGGGGATCAATTTTAGCAAGCTTTGCCGCATGTGCCTGCCCTTGCTGGCGTATGGCCTGCCTGCATTTTGATGGCTTTGACTTTGGGAAAGATTTTTTCTTTTCTTTTTTTTTATTATTTTATGTATTCATGTCATGTCCCTCATATCTTGCCCCCTAAGTTGTGTCTTCCTCCTTGACTTTTTCCCCTGCTTTTGCAACATCTGTGAGCTTAGTTTTGGCATCTTTTGGTCCTTTGCACTGCACGTGATATAAACCCAGGCCATTTTCTTATAGACACTTAATTTCCCAAATTTTCTTTTTTTCTCCTCCAATTGCAATTCCTTTGATGTTGACTCCTTTCCAGCGTGTTTGTAGGTCCTTCTTTTCTGTTTTGGCCTTCAGTGGGGATCAATTTTGGCAAGCTTTGCTGCATGTGCCTGCCTTTGGTGGCGTATGGCCTGCCTGCATTTTGATGGCTTTGACTTTGGGAAAGATTTTTTCTTTTTTTTTTCTTTTTTGTTTTAAGTATTCATGCCACGTCCCTCACATCTTGACCCCTAAGATGTGCCTTCCTCCTTGACTTTTTCCCCTGCTTTTGCAACATCTGTGAGCTTAGTTTTGGCACCTTTTGGTCCTTTGCACTGCACCTGATAAAACCACGGGCCATTTTCTTAGAGTCACTAAATTTCCCAAATTTTCATTTTTTCTCATCCAATTGCAATTCCTTTGATGTTGTCTCCATTCCAGCGTGTTTGTAGGTCCTTCTTTTCTGTTTTGGCCTTCAGTGGGGATCAATTTTGGCAAGCTTTGCTGCATGTGCCTGCCCTTGGTGGCGTATGGCCTGCCTGCATTTTGATGGCTTTGACTTTGGGAAAGATTTTTTCTTTTCTTTTTTTTTCATTATTTTAAGTATTCATGCCATGTCCCTCACATCTTGCCCCCTAAGTTGTGTCTTCCTCCTTGACTTTTTCCCCTGCTTTTGCAACATCTGTGAGCTTAGTTTTGGCATCTTTTTGTCCTTTGCACTGCACCTGATAAAACCACGGGCCATTTTCTTAGAGTCACTAAATTTCCCAAATTTTCATTTTTCTCCTGCAATTGCAATTCCTTTGATGTTGTCTCCATTCCAGCGTGTTTGTAGGTCCTTCTTTTCTGTTTTGGCCTTCAGTGGGGATCAATTTTGGCAAGCTTTGCTGCATGTGCCTGCACTTGCTGGCGTATGGCCTGCCTGCATTTTGATGGCTTTGACTTTGGGAAAGATTTTTTCTTTTTTTTTTTTTTTTGTTTAAGTATTCATGCCATGTCCCTCACATCGTGCCCCCTAAGTTGTGCCTTCCTCCTTGACTTTTTCCCCTGCTTTTGCAACATCTGTGAGCTTAGTTTTGGCACCTTTTGGTTCTTTGCAATGCAGCTGATTTCCTCACAGCCTATTTTTTAAGAGACTAAAATTCCCGATTTTCTGCTTTTTTCAATTGCATTTCATTTGATCCTATCTCCTTTCCAGAGTGTTTTGTAAGCCTTTCTTTTGGGATTCGCAAGATTCCTTTTCCCTTCCAGAAAGGAAATTTCATTTCCTTTCGGGAAGGGAAAAGGAATCTTGCGATTTCAATGGGGACCAATAGAGGAATCTTTGGTGCATGTCCCTGCACTTGATGGCAGGCCATGCCTTTTGATGGCTTTGACTTTGGGAAAGATTTTTTTCCTTTTTTGGTTGTTTACTGAAGTGTTCATGCCATGTCCCTCATATCTTGCCCCCTAAGTTCTGTCTTCCTCCTTGACTTTTTCCCCTGCTTTTGCAACATCTGTGAGCTTAGTTTTGGCATCTTTGGTCCTTTGCACTGCACATGATATACTGCCAGGCCATTTTCTTAGAGTCACTAAATTTCCCACATTTTCTATTTTCTCCTCCAATTGCAATTCCTTTGATGTTGTCTCCATTCCTGCGTGTTTGTAGGTCCTTCTTTTCTGTTTTGGCCTTCAGTGGGGATCAATTTTGGCAAGCTTTGCTGCATGTGCCTGCCCTTGGTGGCGTATGGCCTGCCTGCATTTTGATGGCTTTGACTTTGGGAAAGATTTTTTCTATTTTTTTTTTTATTATTTTAAGTATTCATGCCATGTCCCTCACATCTTGCCCCCTAAGTTGTGTCTTCCTCCTTGACTTTTTCCCCTGCTTTTGCAACATCTGTGAGCTTAGTTTTGGCACCTTTTGGTCCTTTGCACTGCACATGATATACTGCCAGGCAATTTTCTTATAGACATTTAATTTCCCAAATTTTGTTTTTTTCTCCTCCAATTGCAATTGTTTGATGTTGACTCCTTTCCAGCGTGTTTGTAGGTCCTTCTTTTCTGTTTTGGCCTTCAGTGGGGATCAATTTTGGCAAGCTTTGCTGCATGTGCCTGCCCTTGGTGGCGTATGGCCTGCCTGCATTTTGGTGGCTTTGACTTTGGGAAAGATTTTTCTTTTTTTTTTCTTTTTTGTTTTAAGTATTCATGCCACGTCCCTCACATCTTGCCCCCTAAGTTGTGTCTTCCTCCTTGACTTTTTCCCCTGCTTTTGCAACATCTGTGAGCTTAGTTTTGGCATCTGTGGTCCTTTGCAATGCAACTGATTTCCTCACAGCCTATTTTTTAAGAGACTAAAATTCCCGATTTTCTGCTTTTTTCAATTGCATTTCATTTGAACCTATCTCCTTTCCAGAGTGTTTTTAAGCCTTTCTTTTGGGATTCGCAAGATTCCTTTTCCCTTCCCGAAAGGAAATTTCATTTCCTTTCGGGAAGGGAAAAGGAATCTTGCGATTTCAATGGGGACCAATAGAGGAATCTTTGGTGCATGTCCCTGCACTTGATGGCAGGCCATGCCTTTTGATGGCTTTGACTTTGGGAAAGATTTTTTTCTTTTTTTGGTTGTTTTCTGAAGTGTTCATGCCATGTCCCTCATATCTTGCCCCCTAAGTTCTGTCTTCCTCCTTGACTTTTTCCCCTGCTTTTGCAACATCTGTGAGCTTAGTTTTGGCATCTTTTGGTCCTTTGCACTGCACCTGATATAAACCCAGGCCATTTTCTTATAGACACTTAATTTCCCAAATTTTCTTTTTTTCTCCTCCAATTGCAATTCCTTTGATGTTGACTCCTTTCCAGCGTGTTTGTAGGTCCTTCTTTTCTGTTTTGGCCTTCAGTGGGGATCAATTTTGGCAAGCTTTGCTGCATGTGCCTGCCTTTGGTGGCGTATGGCCTGCCTGCATTTTGATGGCTTTGACTTTGGGAAAGATTTTTTCTTTTTTTTTTCTTTTTTGTTTTAAGTATTCATGCCACGTCCCTCACATCTTGACCCCTAAGATGTGCCTTCCTCCTTGACTTTTTCCCCTGCTTTTGCAACATCTGTGAGCTTAGTTTTGGCACCTTTTGGTCCTTTGCACTGCACCTGATAAAACCACGGGCCATTTTCTTAGAGTCACTAAATTTCCCAAATTTTCATTTTTTCTCATCCAATTGCAATTCCTTTGATGTTGTCTCCATTCCAGCGTGTTTGTAGGTCCTTCTTTTCTGTTTTGGCCTTCAGTGGGGATCAATTTTGGCAAGCTTTGCTGCATGTGCCTGCCCTTGGTGGCGTATGGCCTGCCTGCATTTTGATGGCTTTGACTTTGGGAAAGATTTTTTCTTTTCTTTTTTTTTCATTATTTTAAGTATTCATGCCATGTCCCTCACATCTTGCCCCTAAGTTGTGTCTTCCTCCTTGACTTTTTCCCCTGCTTTTGCAACATCTGTGAGCTTAGTTTTGGCATCTTTTTGTCCTTTGCACTGCACCTGATAAAACCACGGGCCATTTTCTTAGAGTCACTAAATTTCCCAAATTTTCATTTTTCTCCTGCAATTGCAATTCCTTTGATGTTGTCTCCATTCCAGCGTGTTTGTAGGTCCTTCTTTTCTGTTTTGGCCTTCAGTGGGGATCAATTTTGGCAAGCTTTGCTGCATGTGCCTGCCCTTGGTGGCGTATGGCCTGCCTGCATTTTGATGGCTTTGACTTTGGGAAAGATTTTTTCTTTTTTTTTTTTTTTTATTATTTTAAGTGTTCATGCCATGTCCCTCACATCTTGCTCCCTAAGTTGTGTCTTCGTCCTTGACTTTTTCCCCTGCTTTTGCAACATCTGTGAGCTTAGTTTTGGCACCTTTTGGTCCTTTGCACTGCACATGATATACTGCCAGGCAATTTTCTTATAGGCATTTAATTTCCCAAATTTTCTTTTTTTCTCCTCCAATTGCAATTCCTTTGATGTTGACTCCTTTCCAGCGTGTTTGTAGGTCCTTCTTTTCTGTTTTGGCCTTCAGTGGGGATCAATTTTGGCAAGCTTTGCTGCATGTGCCTGCCCTTGGTGGCGTATGGCCTGCCTGCATTTTGATGGCTTTGACTTTGGGAAAGATTTTTTCTTTTTTTTTTCTTTTTTGTTTTAAGTATTCATGCCACGTCCCTCACATCTTGCCCCCTAAGTTGTGTCTTCCTCCTTGACTTTTTCCCCTGCTTTTGCAACATCTGTGAGCTTAGTTTTGGCATCTTTGGTCCTTTGCAATGCAACTGATTTCCTCACAGCCTATTTTTTAAGAGACTAAAATTCCCGATTTTCTGCTTTTTTCAATTGCATTTCATTTGAACCTATCTCCTTTCCAGAGTGTTTGTAAGCCTTTCTTTTGGGATTCGCAAGATTCCTTTTCCCTTCCCGAAAGGAAATTTCATTTCCTTTCGGGAAGGGAAAAGGAATCTTGCGATTTCAATGGGGACCAATAGAGGAATCTTTGGTGCATGTCCCTGCACTTGATGGCAGGCCATGCCTTTTGATGGCTTTGACTTTGGGAAAGATTTTTTTCCTTTTTTGGTTGTTTTCTGAAGTGTTCATGCCATGTCCCTCATATCTTGCCCCCTAAGTTCTGTCTTCCTCCTTGAATTTTCCCCTGCTTTTGCAACATCTGTGAGCTTAGTTTTGGCATCTTTGGTCCTTTGCACTGCACATGATATACTGCCAGGCCATTTTCTTAGAGTCACTAAATTTCCCAAATTTTCTTTTTTTCTCCTCCTATTGCAATTCCTTTGATGTTGACTCCTTTCCAGCGTGTTTGTAAGTCCTTCTTTTCTGTTTTGGCCTTCAGTGGGGATCAATTTTGGCAAGCTTTGCTGCATGTGCCTGCCCTTGGTGGCGTATGGCCTGCCTGCATTTTGATGGCTTTGACTTTGGGAAAGATTTTTTCTTTTTTTTTTCTTTTTTGTTTTAAGTATTCATGCCATGTCCCTCACATCTTGCTCCCTAAGTTGTGTCTTCCTCCTTGACTTTTTCCCCTGCTTTTGCAACATCTGTGAGCTTAGTTTTGGCATCTTTTGGTCCTTTGCACTGCACATGATATACTGCCAGGCCATTTTCTTAGAGTCACTAAATTTCCCAAATTTTCTTTTTTTCTCCTCCAATTGCAATTCCTTTGATGTTGACTCCTTTCCAGCGTGTTTGTAGGTCCTTCTTTTCTGTTTTGGCCTTCAGTGGGGATCAATTTTGGCAAGCTTTGCTGCATGTGCCTGCCCTTGGTGGCATATGGCCTGCCTGCATTTTGATGGCTTTGACTTTGGGAAAGATTTTTTCTTTTTTTTTTTTTATTATTTTAAGTATTCATGCCATGTCCCTCACATCTTGCCCCCTAAGTTGTGTCTTCCTCCTTGACTTTTTCCCCTGCTTTTGCAACATCTGTGAGCTTAGTTTTGGCACCTTTTGATCCTTTGCAATGCAGCTGATTTCCTCACAGCCTATTTTTTAAGAGACTAAAATTCCCGATTTTCTGCTTTTTTCAATTGCATTTCATTTGATCCTATCTCCTTTCCAGAGTGTTTGTAAGCCTTTCTTTTGGGATTCGCAAGATTCCTTTTCCCTTCCAGAAAGGAAATTTCATTTCCTTTCGGGAAGGGAAAAGGAATCTTGCGATTTCAATGGGGACCAATAGAGGAATCTTTGGTGCATGTCCCTGCACTTGATGGCAGGCCATGCCTTTTGATGGCTTTGACTTTGGGAAAGATTTTTTTCTTTTTTTGGTTGTTTTCTGAAGTGTTCATGCCATGTCCCTCATATCTTGGCCCCTAAGTTCTGTCTTCCTCCTTGACATTTTCCCCTGCTTTTGCAATATCTGTGAGCTTAGTTTTGGCATCTTTGGTCCTTTGCACTGCACATGATATACAGCCAGGCCATTTTCTTAGAGTCAATAAATATCCCAAATTTTCTTTTTTTCTCCTCCAATTGCAATTCCTTTGATGTTGTCTCCATTCCAGCGTGTTTGTAGGTCCTTCTTTTCTGTTTTGGCCTTCAGTGGGGATCAATTTTAGCAAGCTTTGCCGCATGTGCCTGCCCTTGCTGGCGTATGGCCTGCCTGCATTTTGATGGCTTTGACTTTGGGAAAGATTTTTTCTTTTCTTTTTTTTTATTATTTTATGTATTCATGTCATGTCCCTCATATCTTGCCCCCTAAGTTGTGTCTTCCTCCTTGACTTTTTCCCCTGCTTTTGCAACATCTGTGAGCTTAGTTTTGGCATCTTTTGGTCCTTTGCACTGCACCTGATATAAACCCAGGCCATTTTCTTATAGACACTTAATTTCCCAAATTTTCTTTTTTTCTCCTCCAATTGCAATTCCTTTGATGTTGACTCCTTTCCAGCGTGTTTGTAGGTCCTTCTTTTCTGTTTTGGCCTTCAGTGGGGATCAATTTTGGCAAGCTTTGCTGCATGTGCCTGCCTTTGGTGGCGTATGGCCTGCCTGCATTTTGATGGCTTTGACTTTGGGAAAGATTTTTTCTTTTTTTTTTCTTTTTTGTTTTAAGTATTCATGCCACGTCCCTCACATCTTCACCCCTAAGATGTGCCTTCCTCCTTGACTTTTTCCCCTGCTTTTGCAACATCTGTGAGCTTAGTTTTGGCACCTTTTGGTCCTTTGCACTGCACCTGATAAAACCACGGGCCATTTTCTTAGAGTCACTAAATTTCCCAAATTTTCATTTTTTCTCATCCAATTGCAATTCCTTTGATGTTGTCTCCATTCCAGCGTGTTTGTAGGTCCTTCTTTTCTGTTTTGGCCTTCAGTGGGGATCAATTTTGGCAAGCTTTGCTGCATGTGCCTGCCCTTGGTGGCGTATGGCCTGCCTGCATTTTGATGGCTTTGACTTTGGGAAAGATTTTTCTTTTCTTTTTTTTTCATTATTTTAAGTATTCATGCCATGTCCCTCACATCTTGCCCCCTAAGTTGTGTCTTCCTCCTTGACTTTTTCCCCTGCTTTTGCAACATCTGTGAGCTTAGTTTTGGCATCTTTTTGTCCTTTGCACTGCACCTGATAAAACCACGGGCCATTTTCTTAGAGTCACTAAATTTCCCAAATTTTCATTTTTCTCCTGCAATTGCAATTCCTTTGATGTTGTCTCCATTCCAGCGTGTTTGTAGGTCCTTCTTTTCTGTTTTGGCCTTCAGTGGGGATCAATTTTGGCAAGCTTTGCTGCATGTGCCTGCACTTGCTGGCGTATGGCCTGCCTGCATTTTGATGGCTTTGACTTTGGGAAAGATTTTTTCTTTTTTTTTTTTTTTTTGTTTAAGTATTCATGCCATGTCCCTCACATCGTGCCCCCTAAGTTGTGCCTTCCTCCTTGACTTTTTCCCCTGCTTTTGCAACATCTGTGAGCTTAGTTTTGGCACCTTTTGGTTCTTTGCAATGCAGCTGATTTCCTCACAGCCTATTTTTTAAGAGACTAAAATTCCCGATTTTCTGCTTTTTTCAATTGCATTTCATTTGATCCTATCTCCTTTCCAGAGTGTTTTGTAAGCCTTTCTTTTGGGATTCGCAAGATTCCTTTTCCCTTCCAGAAAGGAAATTTCATTTCCTTTCGGGAAGGGAAAAGGAATCTTGCGATTTCAATGGGGACCAATAGAGGAATCTTTGGTGCATGTCCCTGCACTTGATGGCAGGCCATGCCTTTTGATGGCTTTGACTTTGGGAAAGATTTTTTTCCTTTTTTGGTTGTTTACTGAAGTGTTCATGCCATGTCCCTCATATCTTGCCCCCTAAGTTCTGTCTTCCTCCTTGACTTTTTCCCCTGCTTTTGCAACATCTGTGAGCTTAGTTTTGGCATCTTTGGTCCTTTGCACTGCACATGATATACTGCCAGGCCATTTTCTTAGAGTCACTAAATTTCCCACATTTTCTATTTTCTCCTCCAATTGCAATTCCTTTGATGTTGTCTCCATTCCTGCGTGTTTGTAGGTCCTTCTTTTCTGTTTTGGCCTTCAGTGGGGATCAATTTTGGCAAGCTTTGCTGCATGTGCCTGCCCTTGGTGGCGTATGGCCTGCCTGCATTTTGATGGCTTTGACTTTGGGAAAGATTTTTTCTATTTTTTTTTTTATTATTTTAAGTATTCATGCCATGTCCCTCACATCTTGCCCCCTAAGTTGTGTCTTCCTCCTTGACTTTTTCCCCTGCTTTTGCAACATCTGTGAGCTTAGTTTTGGCACCTTTTGGTCCTTTGCACTGCACATGATATACTGCCAGGCAATTTTCTTATAGACATTTAATTTCCCAAATTTTGTTTTTTTCTCCTCCAATTGCAATTGTTTGATGTTGACTCCTTTCCAGCGTGTTTGTAGGTCCTTCTTTTCTGTTTTGGCCTTCAGTGGGGATCAATTTTGGCAAGCTTTGCTGCATGTGCCTGCCCTTGGTGGCGTATGGCCTGCCTGCATTTTGGTGGCTTTGACTTTGGGAAAGATTTTTTCTTTTTTTTTTCTTTTTTGTTTTAAGTATTCATGCCACGTCCCTCACATCTTGCCCCCTAAGTTGTGTCTTCCTCCTTGACTTTTTCCCCTGCTTTTGCAACATCTGTGAGCTTAGTTTTGGCATCTGTGGTCCTTTGCAATGCAACTGATTTCCTCACAGCCTATTTTTTAAGAGACTAAAATTCCCGATTTTCTGCTTTTTTCAATTGCATTTCATTTGAACCTATCTCCTTTCCAGAGTGTTTTTAAGCCTTTCTTTTGGGATTCGCAAGATTCCTTTTCCCTTCCCGAAAGGAAATTTCATTTCCTTTCGGGAAGGGAAAAGGAATCTTGCGATTTCAATGGGGACCAATAGAGGAATCTTTGGTGCATGTCCCTGCACTTGATGGCAGGCCATGCCTTTTGATGGCTTTGACTTTGGGAAAGATTTTTTTCTTTTTTTGGTTGTTTTCTGAAGTGTTCATGCCATGTCCCTCATATCTTGCCCCCTAAGTTCTGTCTTCCTCCTTGACTTTTTCCCCTGCTTTTGCAACATCTGTGAGCTTAGTTTTGGCATCTTTTGGTCCTTTGCACTGCACCTGATATAAACCCAGGCCATTTTCTTATAGACACTTAATTTCCCAAATTTTCTTTTTTTCTCCTCCAATTGCAATTCCTTTGATGTTGACTCCTTTCCAGCGTGTTTGTAGGTCCTTCTTTTCTGTTTTGGCCTTCAGTGGGGATCAATTTTGGCAAGCTTTGCTGCATGTGCCTGCCTTTGGTGGCGTATGGCCTGCCTGCATTTTGATGGCTTTGACTTTGGGAAAGATTTTTTCTTTTTTTTTTCTTTTTTGTTTTAAGTATTCATGCCACGTCCCTCACATCTTGACCCCTAAGATGTGCCTTCCTCCTTGACTTTTTCCCCTGCTTTTGCAACATCTGTGAGCTTAGTTTTGGCACCTTTTGGTCCTTTGCACTGCACCTGATAAAACCACGGGCCATTTTCTTAGAGTCACTAAATTTCCCAAATTTTCATTTTTTCTCATCCAATTGCAATTCCTTTGATGTTGTCTCCATTCCAGCGTGTTTGTAGGTCCTTCTTTTCTGTTTTGGCCTTCAGTGGGGATCAATTTTGGCAAGCTTTGCTGCATGTGCCTGCCCTTGGTGGCGTATGGCCTGCCTGCATTTTGATGGCTTTGACTTTGGGAAAGATTTTTTCTTTTCTTTTTTTTTCATTATTTTAAGTATTCATGCCATGTCCCTCACATCTTGCCCCCTAAGTTGTGTCTTCCTCCTTGACTTTTTCCCCTGCTTTTGCAACATCTGTGAGCTTAGTTTTGGCATCTTTTTGTCCTTTGCACTGCACCTGATAAAACCACGGGCCATTTTCTTAGAGTCACTAAATTTCCCAAATTTTCATTTTTCTCCTGCAATTGCAATTCCTTTGATGTTGTCTCCATTCCAGCGTGTTTGTAGGTCCTTCTTTTCTGTTTTGGCCTTCAGTGGGGATCAATTTTGGCAAGCTTTGCTGCATGTGCCTGCCCTTGGTGGCGTATGGCCTGCCTGCATTTTGATGGCTTTGACTTTGGGAAAGATTTTTTCTTTTTTTTTTTTTTTTATTATTTTAAGTGTTCATGCCATGTCCCTCACATCTTGCTCCCTAAGTTGTGTCTTCGTCCTTGACTTTTTCCCCTGCTTTTGCAACATCTGTGAGCTTAGTTTTGGCACCTTTTGGTCCTTTGCACTGCACATGATATACTGCCAGGCAATTTTCTTATAGGCATTTAATTTCCCAAATTTTCTTTTTTTCTCCTCCAATTGCAATTCCTTTGATGTTGACTCCTTTCCAGCGTGTTTGTAGGTCCTTCTTTTCTGTTTTGGCCTTCAGTGGGGATCAATTTTGGCAAGCTTTGCTGCATGTGCCTGCCCTTGGTGGCGTATGGCCTGCCTGCATTTTGATGGCTTTGACTTTGGGAAAGATTTTTTCTTTTTTTTTTCTTTTTTGTTTTAAGTATTCATGCCACGTCCCTCACATCTTGCCCCCTAAGTTGTGTCTTCCTCCTTGACTTTTTCCCCTGCTTTTGCAACATCTGTGAGCTTAGTTTTGGCATCTTTGGTCCTTTGCAATGCAACTGATTTCCTCACAGCCTATTTTTTAAGAGACTAAAATTCCCGATTTTCTGCTTTTTTCAATTGCATTTCATTTGAACCTATCTCCTTTCCAGAGTGTTTGTAAGCCTTTCTTTTGGGATTCGCAAGATTCCTTTTCCCTTCCCGAAAGGAAATTTCATTTCCTTTCGGGAAGGGAAAAGGAATCTTGCGATTTCAATGGGGACCAATAGAGGAATCTTTGGTGCATGTCCCTGCACTTGATGGCAGGCCATGCCTTTTGATGGCTTTGACTTTGGGAAAGATTTTTTTCCTTTTTTGGTTGTTTTCTGAAGTGTTCATGCCATGTCCCTCATATCTTGCCCCCTAAGTTCTGTCTTCCTCCTTGAATTTTCCCCTGCTTTTGCAACATCTGTGAGCTTAGTTTTGGCATCTTTGGTCCTTTGCACTGCACATGATATACTGCCAGGCCATTTTCTTAGAGTCACTAAATTTCCCAAATTTTCTTTTTTTCTCCTCCTATTGCAATTCCTTTGATGTTGACTCCTTTCCAGCGTGTTTGTAAGTCCTTCTTTTCTGTTTTGGCCTTCAGTGGGGATCAATTTTGGCAAGCTTTGCTGCATGTGCCTGCCCTTGGTGGCGTATGGCCTGCCTGCATTTTGATGGCTTTGACTTTGGGAAAGATTTTTTCTTTTTTTTTCTTTTTTGTTTTAAGTATTCATGCCATGTCCCTCACATCTTGCTCCCTAAGTTGTGTCTTCCTCCTTGACTTTTTCCCCTGCTTTTGCAACATCTGTGAGCTTAGTTTTGGCATCTTTTGGTCCTTTGCACTGCACATGATATACTGCCAGGCCATTTTCTTAGAGTCACTAAATTTCCCAAATTTTCTTTTTTTCTCCTCCAATTGCAATTCCTTTGATGTTGACTCCTTTCCAGCGTGTTTGTAGGTCCTTCTTTTCTGTTTTGGCCTTCAGTGGGGATCAATTTTGGCAAGCTTTGCTGCATGTGCCTGCCCTTGGTGGCATATGGCCTGCCTGCATTTTGATGGCTTTGACTTTGGGAAAGATTTTTTCTTTTTTTTTTTTTATTATTTTAAGTATTCATGCCATGTCCCTCACATCTTGCCCCCTAAGTTGTGTCTTCCTCCTTGACTTTTTCCCCTGCTTTTGCAACATCTGTGAGCTTAGTTTTGGCACCTTTTGATCCTTTGCAATGCAGCTGATTTCCTCACAGCCTATTTTTTAAGAGACTAAAATTCCCGATTTTCTGCTTTTTTCAATTGCATTTCATTTGATCCTATCTCCTTTCCAGAGTGTTTGTAAGCCTTTCTTTTGGGATTCGCAAGATTCCTTTTCCCTTCCAGAAAGGAAATTTCATTTCCTTTCGGGAAGGGAAAAGGAATCTTGCGATTTCAATGGGGACCAATAGAGGAATCTTTGGTGCATGTCCCTGCACTTGATGGCAGGCCATGCCTTTTGATGGCTTTGACTTTGGGAAAGATTTTTTTCTTTTTTTGGTTGTTTTCTGAAGTGTTCATGCCATGTCCCTCATATCTTGGCCCCTAAGTTCTGTCTTCCTCCTTGACATTTTCCCCTGCTTTTGCAATATCTGTGAGCTTAGTTTTGGCATCTTTGGTCCTTTGCACTGCACATGATATACAGCCAGGCCATTTTCTTAGAGTCAATAAATATCCCAAATTTTCTTTTTTTCTCCTCCAATTGCAATTCCTTTGATGTTGTCTCCATTCCAGCGTGTTTGTAGGTCCTTCTTTTCTGTTTTGGCCTTCAGTGGGGATCAATTTTAGCAAGCTTTGCCGCATGTGCCTGCCCTTGCTGGCGTATGGCCTGCCTGCATTTTGATGGCTTTGACTTTGGGAAAGATTTTTTCTTTTCTTTTTTTTTATTATTTTATGTATTCATGTCATGTCCCTCATATCTTGCCCCCTAAGTTGTGTCTTCCTCCTTGACTTTTTCCCCTGCTTTTGCAACATCTGTGAGCTTAGTTTTTGCACCTTTTGGTCCTTTGCACTGCACATGATATACTGCCAGGCCATTTTCTTATAGACATTTAATTTCCCAAATTTCCTTTTTTTCTCCTCCAATTGCAATTCCTTTGATGTTGACTCCTTTCCAGCGTGTTTGTAGGTCCTTCTTTTCTGTTTTGGCCTTCAGTGGGGATCAATTTTGGCAAGCTTTGCTGCATGTGCCTGCCCTTGGTGGCGTATGGCCTGCCTGCATTTTGATGGCTTTGACTTTGGGAAAGATTTTTTCATTTCTTTTTTTTTCATTATTTTAAGTATTCATGCCATGTCCCTCACATCGTGCCCCCTAAGTTGTGTCTTCCTCCTTGACTTTTTCCCCTTCTTTTGCAACATCTGTGAGCTTAGTTTTGGCACCTTTTGGTCCTTTGCACTGCACCTGATAAAACCACGGGCCATTTTCTTAGAGTCACTAAATTTCCCAAATTTTCATTTTTCTCCTGCAATTGCAATTCCTTTGATGTTGTCTCCATTCCAGCGTGTTTGTAGGTCCTTCTTTTCTGTTTTGGCCTTCAGTGGGGATCAATTTTGGCAAGCTTTGCTGCATGTGCCTGCACTTGCTGGCGTATGGCCTGCCTGCATTTTGATGGCTTTGACTTTGGGAAAGATTTTTTCTTTTTTTTTTCTTTTTTGTTTTAAGTATTCATGCCTTGTCCCTCACATTATGCTCCCTAAGTTGTGTCTTCCTCCTTGACTTTTTCCCCTGCTTTTGCAACATCTGTGAGCTTAGTTTTGGCACCTTTTGGTCCTTTGCACTGCACCTGATATAAACCCAGGCCATTTTCTTATAGACACTTAATTTCCAAAATTTTCTTTTTTTCTCCTCCAATTGCAATTCCTTTGATGTTGACTCCTTTCCAGCGTGTTTGTAGGTCCTTCTTTTCTGTTTTGGCCTTCAGTGGGGATCAATTTTGGCAAGCTTTGTTGCCTGTGCCTGCCCTTGGTGACGTATGGCCTGCCTGCATTTTAATGGCTTTGACTTTGGGAAAGATTTTTTCTTTTTTTTTTCTTTTTTGTTTTAAGTATTCATGCCATGTCCCTCACATCTTGACCCCTAAGTTCTGTCTTCCTCCTTGACTTTTTCCCCTGCTTTTGCAACATCTGTGAGCTTAGTTTTGGCATCTTTTGGTCCTTTGCACTGCACCTGATATACTGCCAGGCCATTTTCTTAGAGTCACTAAATTTCTAAAATTTTCTTTTTTTCTCCTCCTATTGCAATTCCTTTGATGTTGACTCCTTTCCAGCGTGTTTGTAGGTCCTTCTTTTCTGTTTTGGCCTTCAGTGGGGATCAATTTTGGCAAGCTTTGCTGTATGTGCCTGCCCTTGGTGGCGTATGGCCTGCCTGCATTTTGATGGCTTTGACTTTGGGAAAGATTTTTTTTTTTCCTTTTTATTTTAAGTATTCATGCCATGTCCCTCACATCTTGCCCCCTAAGTTGTGTCTTCCTCCTTGACTTTTTCCCCTGCTTTTGCAACATCTGTGAGCTTAGTTTTTGCACCTTTTGGTCCTTTGCAATGCAGCTGATTTCCTCACAGCCTATTTTTTAAGTGACTAAAATTCCAGATTTTCTGCTTTTTTCAATTGCATTTCATTTGAACCTATCTCCTTTCCAGAGTGTTTGTAAGCCTTTCTTTTGGGATTCGCAAGATTCCTTTTCCCTTCCAGAAAGGAAATTTCATTTCCTTTCGGGAAGGGAAAAGGAATCTTGCGATTTCAATGGGGACCAATAGAGGAATCTTTGGTGCATGTCCCTGCACTTGATGGCAGGCCATGCCTTTTGATGGCTTTGAATTTGGGAAAGATTTTTTTCTTTTTTTGGTTGTTTTCTGAAGTGTTCATGCCATGTCCCTCATATCTTGCCCCCTAAGTTCTGTCTTCCTCCTTGACATTTTCCCCTGCTTTTGCAACATCTGTGAGCTTAGTTTTGGCATCTTTGGTGCTTTGCACTGCACATGATATACTGCCAGGCCATTTTCTTAGAGTCACTAAATATCCCAAATTTTCTTTTTTTCTCCTCCAATTGCAATTCCTTTGATGTTGTCTCCATTCCAGCGTGTTTGTAGGTCCTTCTTTCCTGTTTTGGCCTTCAGTGGGGATCAATTTTGGCAAGCTTTGCTGCATGTGCCTGCCCTCGGTGGCGTATGGCCTGCCTGCATTTTGATGGCTTTGACTTTGGGAAAGATTTTTTCTATTTTTTTTTTTATTATTGTAAGTATTCATGCCATGTCCCTCACATCTTGCCCCCTAAGTTGTGCCTTCCTCCTTGACTTTTTCCCCTGCTTTTGCAACGTCTGTGAGCTTAGTTTTGGCACCTTTTGGTCCTTTGCACTGCACCTGATAAAACCCCAGGCCATTTTCTTAGAGTCACTAAATTTCCCAAATTTTCATTTTTCTCCTGCAATTGCAATTCCTTTGATGTTGTCTCCATTTCAGCGTGTTTGTAGGTCCTTCTTTTCTGTTTTGGCCTTCAGTGGGGATCAATTTTGGCAAGCTTTGCTGCATGTGCCTGCCCTTGGTGGCGTATGGCCTGCCTGCATTTTGATGGCTTTGACTTTGGGAAAGATTTTTTCTTTTTTTTTTTTTTTTATTATTTTAAGTGTTCATGCCATGTCCCTCACATCTTGCTCCCTAAGTTGTGTCTTCGTCCTTGACTTATTCCCCTGCTTTTGCAACATCTGTGAGCTTAGTTTTGGCACCTTTTGGTCCTTTGCACTGCACATGATATACTGCCAGGCAATTTTCTTATAGGCATTTAATTTCCCAAATTTTCTTTTTTTCTCCTCCAATTGCAATTCCTTTGATGTTGACTCCTTTCCAGCGTGTTTGTAGGTCCTTCTTTTCTGTTTTGGCCTTCAGTGGGGATCAATTTTGGCAAGCTTTGCTGCATGTGCCTGCCCTTGGTGGCGTATGGCCTGCCTGCATTTTGGTGGCTTTGACTTTGGGAAAGATTTTTTCTTTTTTTTTTTCATTTTTGTTTTAAGTATTCATGCCACGTCCCTCACATCTTGCCCCCTAAGTTGTGTCTTCCTCCTTGACTTTTTCCCCTGCTTTTGCAACATCTGTGAGCTTAGTTTTGGCATCTTTGGTCCTTTGCAATGCAACTGATTTCCTCACAGCCTATTTTTTAAGAGACTAAAATTCCCGATTTTCTGCTTTTTTCAATTGCATTTCATTTGAACCTATCTCCTTTCCAGAGTGTTTTTAAGCCTTTCTTTTGGGATTCGCAAGATTCCTTTTCCCTTCCAGAAAGGAAATTTCATTTCCTTTCGGGAAGGGAAAAGGAATCTTGCGATTTCAATGGGGACCAATAGAGGAATCTTTGGTGCATGTCCCTGCACTTGATGGCAGGCCATGCCTTTTGATGGCTTTGACTTTGGGAAAGATTTTTTTCTTTTTTTGGTTGTTTTCTGAAGTGTTCATGCCATGTCCCTCATATCTTGCCCCCTAAGTTGTGTCTTCCTCCTTGAATTTTCCCCTGCTTTTGCAACATCTGTGAGCTTAGTTTTGGCATCTTTGGTCCTTTGCACTGCACATGATATACTGCCAGGCCATTTTCTTAGAGTCACTAAATTTCCCAAATTTTCTTTTTTTCTCCTCCAATTGCAATTCCTTTGATGTTGACTCCTTTCCAGCGTGTTTGTAGGTCCTTCTTTTCTGTTTTGGCCTTCAGTGGGGATCAATTTTGGCAAGCTTTGCTGCTTGTGCCTGCCCTTGGTGGCGTATGGCCTGCCTGCATTTTGATGGCTATGACTTTGGGAAAGATTTTTTCTTTTTTTTTTCTTTTTTGTTTTAAGTATTCATGCCATGTCCCTCACATCTTGCTCCCTAAGTTGTGTCTTCCTCCTTGACTTTTTCCCCTGCTTTTGCAACATCTGTGAGCTTAGTTTTGGCATCTTTTGGTCCTTTGCACTGCACATGATATACTGCCAGGCCATTTTCTTAGAGTCACTAAATTTCCCAAATTTTCTTTTTTTCTCCTCCAATTGCAATTCCTTTGATGTTGACTCCTTTCCAGCGTGTTTGTAGGTCCTTCTTTTCTGTTTTGGCCTTCAGTGGGGATCAATTTTGGCAAGCTTTGCTGCATGTGCCTGCCCTTGGTGGCGTATGGCCTGCCTGCATTTTGATGGCTTTGACTTTGGGAAAGATTTTTTCTTTTTTTTTCTTTTTTATTTTAAGTATTCATGCCATGTCCCTCACATCTTGCCCCCTAAGTTGTGTCTTCCTCCTTGACTTTTTCCCCTGCTTTTGCAACATCTGTGAGCTTAGTTTTGGCACCTTTTGGTCCTTTGCAATGCAGCTGATTTCCTCACAGCCTATTTTTTAAGAGACTAAAATTCCCGATTTTCTGCTTTTTTCAATTGCATTTCATTTGAACCTATCTCCTTTCCAGAGTGTTTGTAAGCCTTTCTTTTGGGATCCGCAAGATTCCTTTTCCCTTCCCGAAAGGAAATTTCATTTCCTTTCGGGAAGGGAAAAGGAATCTTGCGATTTCAATGGGGACCAATAGAGGAATCTTTGGTGCATGTCCCTGCACTTGATGGCAGGCCATGCCTTTTGATGGCTTTGACTTTGGGAAAGATTTTTATCTTTTTTTGGTTGTTTTCTGAAGGGTTCATGCCATGTCCCTCATATCTTGCCCCCTAAGTTCTGTCTTCCTCCTTGACATTTTCCCCTGCTTTTGCAACATCTGTGAGCTTAGTTTTGGCATCTTTGGTCCTTTGCACTGCACATGATATACTGCCAGGCCATTTTCTTAGAGTCACTAAATATCCCAAATTTTCTTTTTTTCTCCTCCAATTGCAATTCCTTTGATGTAGACTCCTTTCCAGCGTGTTTGTAGCTCCTTCTTTCCTGTTTTGGCCTTCAGTGGGGATCAATTTTGGCAAGCTTTGCTGCATGTGCCTGCCCTCGGTGGCGTATGGCCTGCCTGCATTTTGATGGCTTTGACTTTGGGAAAGATTTTTTCTATTTTTTTTTTTATTATTGTAAGTATTCATGCCATGTCCCTCACATCTTGCCCCCTAAGTTGTGCCTTCCTCCTTGACTTTTTCCCCTGCTTTTGCAACATCTGTGAGCTTAGTTTTGGCACCTTTTGGTCCTTTGCACTGCACCTGATAAAACCCCAGGCCATTTTCTTAGAGTCACTAAATTTCCCAAATTTTCATTTTTCTCCTGCAATTGCAATTCCTTTGATGTTGTCTCCATTTCAGCGTGTTTGTAGGTCCTTCTTTTCTGTTTTGGCCTTCAGTGGGGATCAATTTTGGCAAGCTTTGCTGCATGTGCCTGCCCTTGGTGGCGTATGGCCTGCCTGCATTTTGATGGCTTTGACTTTGGGAAAGATTTTTTCTTTTTTTTTTTTTTTTATTATTTTAAGTGTTCATGCCATGTCCCTCACATCTTGCTCCCTAAGTTGTGTCTTCGTCCTTGACTTATTCCCCTGCTTTTGCAACATCTGTGAGCTTAGTTTTGGCACCTTTTGGTCCTTTGCACTGCACATGATATACTGCCAGGCAATTTTCTTATAGGCATTTAATTTCCCAAATTTTCTTTTTTTCTCCTCCAATTGCAATTCCTTTGATGTTGACTCCTTTCCAGCGTGTTTGTAGGTCCTTCTTTTCTGTTTTGGCCTTCAGTGGGGATCAATTTTGGCAAGCTTTGCTGCATGTGCCTGCCCTTGGTGGCGTATGGCCTGCCTGCATTTTGGTGGCTTTTACTTTGGGAAAGATTTTTTCTTTTTTTTTTTCTTTTTTGTTTTAAGTATTCATGCCACGTCCCTCACATCTTGCCCCCTAAGTTGTGTCTTCCTCCTTGACTTTTTCCCCTGCTTTTGCAACATCTGTGAGCTTAGTTTTGGCATCTTTGGTCCTTTGCAATGCAACTGATTTCCTCACAGCCTATTTTTTAAGAGACTAAAATTCCCGATTTTCTGCTTTTTTCAATTGCATTTCATTTGAACCTATCTCCTTTCCAGAGTGTTTTTAAGCCTTTCTTTTGGGATTCGCAAGATTCCTTTTCCCTTCCCGAAAGGAAATTTCATTTCCTTTCGGGAAGGGAAAAGGAATCTTGCGATTTCAATGGGGACCAATAGAGGAATCTTTGGTGCATGTCCCTGCACTTGATGGCAGGCCATGCCTTTTGATGGCTTTGACTTTGGGAAAGATTTTTTTCTTTTTTTGGTTGTTTTCTGAAGTGTTCATGCCATGTCCCTCATATCTTGCCCCCTAAGTTGTGTCTTCCTCCTTGAATTTTCCCCTGCTTTTGCAACATCTGTGAGCTTAGTTTTGGCACCTTTTGGTCCTTTGCACTGCACATGATATACTGCCAGGCCATTTTCTTAGAGTCGCTAAATTTCCCAAATTTTCTTTTTTTCTCCTCCAATTGCAATTCCTTTGATGTTGACTCCTTTCCAGCGTGTTTGTAGGTCCTTCTTTTCTGTTTTGGCCTTCAGTGGGGATCAATTTTGGCAAGCTTTGCTGCATGTGCCTGCCCTTGGTGGCGTATGGCCTGCCTGCATTTTGATGGCTATGACTTTGGGAAAGATTTTTTCTTTTTTTTTTCTTTTTTGTTTTAAGTATTCATGCCATGTCCCTCACATCTTGCTCCCTAAGTTGTGTCTTCCTCCTTGACTTTTTCCCCTGCTTTTGCAACATCTGTGAGCTTAGTTTTGGCATCTTTGGTCCTTTGCAATGCAACTGATTTCCTCACAGCCTATTTTTTGAAGAGACTAAAATTCCAGATTTTCTGCTTTTTTCAATTGCATTTCATTTGATCCTATCTCCTTTCCAGAGTGTTTGTAAGCCTTTCTTTTGGGATTCACAAGATTCCTTTTCCCTTCCCGAAAGGAAATGAAATTTCGGGAAGGGAAAAGCAATCTTGCGATTTCAATGGGGACCAATAGAGGAATCTTTGGTGCATGTCCCTGCACTTGATGGCAGGCCATGCCTTTTGATGGCTTTGACTTTGGGAAAGATTTTTTTCTTTTTTTGGTTGTTTTCTGAAGTGTTCATGCCATGTCCCTCATATCTTGCCCCCTAAGTTCTGTCTTCCTCCTTGACTTTTTCCCCTGCTTTTGCAACATCTGTGAGCTTAGTTTTGGCATCTTTGGTCCTTTGCACTGCACATGATATACTGCCAGGCCATTTTCTTAGAGTCACTAAATTTCCCAAATTTTCTTTTTTTCTCCTCCAATTGCAATTCCTTTGATGTAGACTCCTTTCCAGCGTGTTTGTAGGTCCTTCTTTTCTGTTTTGGCCTTCAGTGGGGATCAATTTTGGCAAGCTTTGCTGCATGTGCCTGCCCTTGGTGGCGTATGGCCTGCCTGCATTTTGATGGCTTTGACTTTGGGAAAGATTTTTCCTATTTTTTTTTTTTTAATATTTTGAGTATTCATGCCATGTTCCTCATATCTTGCCCCCTGTTGTGTCTTCCTCCTTGACTTTTTCCCCTGCTTTTGCAACATCTGTGAGCTAAGTTTTGGCACCTTTTGGTCCTTTGCAATGCAGCTGATTTCCTCACAGCCTATTTTTTGAAGACATTAAAATTACTGATTTTCTGCTTTTTTCAATTGCATTTCATTTGAACTTATCTCCTTTCCAGAGTGTTTGTAAGCCTTTCTTTTGGGATTCGCAAGATTCCTTTTCCCTTCCCGAAAGGAAATTTCATTTCCTTTCGGGAAGGGAAAAACAATCTTGCGATTTCAATGGGGACCAATAGAGGAATTTTTGGTGCATGTCCCTGCACTTGATGGCAGGCCATGCCTTTTGATGGCTTTGACTTTGGGAAAGATTTTTTTCTTTTTTTGGTTGTTTTCTGAAAGGTTCATTCCATGTCCCTCATACCTTGCCCCCTAAGTTGTGTCTTCCTCCTTGACTTTTTCCCCTGCTTTTGCAACATCTGTGAGCTTGGTTTTGGCACCTTTTGGTCCTTTGCACTGCACCTGCTAAAACCCCAGGCCGGTTTCTTAGAGTCACTACATTTCCCAAATTTTCTTTTTTTCTCCTCCAATTGCAATTCCTTTGATGTTGTCTCCATTCCAGCGTGTTTGCAAGTCCTTCTTTTCTGTTTTGGCCTTAAGTGGGGATCAATTTTGGCAAGCTTTGCTGCATGTGCCTGCCCTTGGTGGCATATGGCCTGCCTGCATTTTGATGGCTTTGACTTTGGGAAAGATTTTTTCTATTTTTTTTTTTGTTTGATTTTAGTATTCATTCCATGTTCTTCATATCTTGCCCCCTAAGTAGTGTCTTCCTCCTTGACTTTTTCCCCTGCTTTTGCAACATCTGTGAGCTAAGTTTTGGCACCTTTTGGTCCTTTGCAATGCAGCTGATTTCCTCACAGCCTATTTTTTGAAGAGTCTAAAATTCCCGATTTTCTGCTTTTTTCAATTGCAATTCATTTGAACCTATCTCCTTTCCAGAGTGTTTGTAAGCCTTTTTTTGGGATTCGCAAGATTCCTTTTCCCTTCCAGAAAGGAAATTTCATTTCCTTTCGGGAAGAGAAAAGGAATCTTGCGATTTCAATGGGGACCAATAGAGGAATCTTTGGTGCATGTTCCTGCACTTGATGGCAGGCCATGCCTTTTGATGGCTTTGACTTTGGGAAAGATTTTTTCTTTTATTGGTTGTTTTCTGAAGGGTTCATGCCATGTCCCTCATATCTTGCCCCCTAAGTTGTGTCTTCCTCCTTGACTTTTTCCCCTGCTTTTGCAACATCTGTGAGCTTAGTTTTGGTACCTTTTGGTCCTTTGCACTGCACCTGATAAAACCCCGGGCCATTTTCTTAGAGTCACTAAATTTCCCAAATTTTCATTTTTCTCCTGCAATTGCAATTCCTTTGATGTTGTCTCCATTCCAGCGTGTTTGTAGGTCCTTCTTTTCTGTTTTGGCCTTCAGTGGGGATCAATTTTGGCAAGCTTTGCTGCATGTTCCTGCCCTTGGTGGCGTATGGCCTGCCTGCATTTTGATGGCTTTGACTTTGGGAAAGATTTTTTCTTTTTTTTTTTTTATTATTTTAAGTGTTCATGCCATGTCGCTCTCATCTTGCCCCCTAAGTTGAGTCTTCCTCCTTGACTTTTTCCCCTGCTTTTGCAACATCTGTGAGCTTAGTTTTGGCACCTTTTGGTCCTTTGCAATGCAGCTGATTTCCTCACAGCCTATTTTTTGAAGAGACTAAAATTCCAGATTTCTGCTTTTTTCAATTGCATTTCATTTGATCCTATCTCCTTTCCAGAGTGTTTGTAAGCCTTTCTTTTGGGATTCACAAGATTCCTTTTCCCTTCCCGAAAGGAAATGAAATTTCGGGAAGGGAAAAGGAATCTTGCGATTTCAATGGGGACCAATAGAGGAATCTTTGGTGCATGTCCCTGCACTTGATGGCAGGCCATGCCTTTTGATGGCTTTGACTTTGGGAAAGATTTTTTTCTTTTTTTGGTTGATTTCTGAAGTGTTCATGCCATGTCCCTCATATCTTGCCCCCTAAGTTCTGTCTTCCTCCTTGACTTTTTCCCCTGCTTTTGCAACATCTGTGAGCTTAGTTTTGGCATCTTTGGTCCTTTGCACTGCACATGATATACTGCCAGGCCATTTTCTTAGAGTCACTAAATTTCCCAAATTTTCTTTTTTTCTCCTCCAATTGCAATTCCTTTGATGTTGACTCCTTTCCAGCGTGTTTGTAGGTCCTTCTTTTCTGTTTTGGCCTTCAGTGGGGATCAATTTTGGCAAGCTTTGCTGTATGTGCCTGCCCTTGGTGGCGTATGGCCTGCCTGCATTTTGATGGCTTTGACTTTGGGAAAGATTTTTTTTTTTCCTTTTTATTTTAAGTATTCATGCCATGTCCCTCACATCTTGCCCCCTAAGTTGTGTCTTCCTCCTTGACTTTTTCCCCTGCTTTTGCAACATCTGTGAGCTTAGTTTTTGCACCTTTTGGTCCTTTGCAATGCAGCTGATTTCCTCACAGCCTATTTTTTAAGTGACTAAAATTCCAGATTTTCTGCTTTTTTCAATTGCATTTCATTTGAACCTATCTCCTTTCCAGAGTGTTTGTAAGCCTTTCTTTTGGGATTCGCAAGATTCCTTTTCCCTTCCCGAAAGGAAATTTCATTTCCTTTCGGGAAGGGAAAAGGAATCTTGCGATTTCAATGGGGACCAATAGAGGAATCTTTGGTGCATGTCCCTGCACTTGATGGCAGGCCATGCCTTTTGATGGCTTTGAATTTGGGAAAGATTTTTTTCTTTTTTTGGTTGTTTTCTGAAGTGTTCATGCCATGTCCCTCATATCTTGCCCCCTAAGTTCTGTCTTCCTCCTTGACATTTTCCCCTGTTTTGTAACATCTGTGAGCTTAGTTTTGGCATCTTTGGTGCTTTGCACTGCACATGATATACTGCCAGGCCATTTTCTTAGAGTCACTAAATATCCCAAATTTTCTTTTTTTCTCCTCCAATTGCAATTCCTTTGATGTTGTCTCCATTCCAGCGTGTTTGTAGGTCCTTCTTTCCTGTTTTGGCCTTCAGTGGGGATCAATTTTGGCAAGCTTTGCTGCATGTGCCTGCCCTCGGTGGCGTATGGCCTGCCTGCATTTTGATGGCTTTGACTTTGGGAAAGATTTTTTCTATTTTTTTTTTTATTATTGTAAGTGTTCATGCCATGTCCCTCATATCTTGCCCCCTAAGTTGTGTCTTCCTCCTTGAATTTTCCCCTGCTTTTGCAACATCTGTGAGCTTAGTTTTGGCATCTTTGGTCCTTTGCACTGCACATGATATACTGCCAGGCCATTTTCTTAGAGTCACTAAATTTCCCAAATTTTCTTTTTTTCTCCTCCAATTGCAATTCCTTTGATGTTGACTCCTTTCCAGCGTGTTTGTAGGTCCTTCTTTTCTGTTTTGGCCTTCAGTGGGGATCAATTTTGGCAAGCTTTGCTGCTTGTGCCTGCCCTTGGTGGCGTATGGCCTGCCTGCATTTTGATGGCTATGACTTTGGGAAAGATTTTTTCTTTTTTTTTTCTTTTTTGTTTTAAGTATTCATGCCATGTCCCTCACATCTTGCTCCCTAAGTTGTGTCTTCCTCCTTGACTTTTTCCCCTGCTTTTGCAACATCTGTGAGCTTAGTTTTGGCATCTTTTGGTCCTTTGCACTGCACATGATATACTGCCAGGCCATTTTCTTAGAGTCACTAAATTTCCCAAATTTTCTTTTTTTCTCCTCCAATTGCAATTCCTTTGATGTTGACTCCTTTCCAGCGTGTTTGTAGGTCCTTCTTTTCTGTTTTGGCCTTCAGTGGGGATCAATTTTGGCAAGCTTTGCTGCATGTGCCTGCCCTTGGTGGCGTATGGCCTGCCTGCATTTTGATGGCTTTGACTTTGGGAAAGATTTTTTCTTTTTTTTTCTTTTTTATTTTAAGTATTCATGCCATGTCCCTCACATCTTGCCCCCTAAGTTGTGTCTTCCTCCTTGACTTTTTCCCCTGCTTTTGCAACATCTGTGAGCTTAGTTTTGGCACCTTTTGGTCCTTTGCAATGCAGCTGATTTCCTCACAGCCTATTTTTTAAGAGACTAAAATTCCCGATTTTCTGCTTTTTTCAATTGCATTTCATTTGAACCTATCTCCTTTCCAGAGTGTTTGTAAGCCTTTCTTTTGGGATCCGCAAGATTCCTTTTCCCTTCCCGAAAGGAAATTTCATTTCCTTTCGGGAAGGGAAAAGGAATCTTGCGATTTCAATGGGGACCAATAGAGGAATCTTTGGTGCATGTCCCTGCACTTGATGGCAGGCCATGCCTTTTGATGGCTTTGACTTTGGGAAAGATTTTTATCTTTTTTTGGTTGTTTTCTGAAGGGTTCATGCCATGTCCCTCATATCTTGCCCCCTAAGTTCTGTCTTCCTCCTTGACATTTTCCCCTGCTTTTGCAACATCTGTGAGCTTAGTTTTGGCATCTTTGGTCCTTTGCACTGCACATGATATACTGCCAGGCCATTTTCTTAGAGTCACTAAATATCCCAAATTTTCTTTTTTTCTCCTCCAATAGCAATTCCTTTGATGTAGACTCCTTTCCAGCGTGTTTGTAGCTCCTTCTTTCCTGTTTTGGCCTTCAGTGGGGATCAATTTTGGCAAGCTTTGCTGCATGTGCCTGCCCTCGGTGGCGTATGGCCTGCCTGCATTTTGATGGCTTTGACTTTGGGAAAGATTTTTTCTATTTTTTTTTTTATTATTGTAAGTATTCATGCCATGTCCCTCACATCTTGCCCCCTAAGTTGTGCCTTCCTCCTTGACTTTTTCCCCTGCTTTTGCAACATCTGTGAGCTTAGTTTTGGCACCTTTTGGTCCTTTGCACTGCACCTGATAAAACCCCAGGCCATTTTCTTAGAGTCACTAAATTTCCCAAATTTTCATTTTTCTCCTGCAATTGCAATTCCTTTGATGTTGTCTCCATTTCAGCGTGTTTGTAGGTCCTTCTTTTCTGTTTTGGCCTTCAGTGGGGATCAATTTTGGCAAGCTTTGCTGCATGTGCCTGCCCTTGGTGGCGTATGGCCTGCCTGCATTTTGATGGCTTTGACTTTGGGAAAGATTTTTTCTTTTTTTTTTTTTTTTATTATTTTAAGTGTTCATGCCATGTCCCTCACATCTTGCTCCCTAAGTTGTGTCTTCGTCCTTGACTTATTCCCCTGCTTTTGCAACATCTGTGAGCTTAGTTTTGGCACCTTTTGGTCCTTTGCACTGCACATGATATACTGCCAGGCAATTTTCTTATAGGCATTTAATTTCCCAAATTTTCTTTTTTTCTCCTCCAATTGCAATTCCTTTGATGTTGACTCCTTTCCAGCGTGTTTGTAGGTCCTTCTTTTCTGTTTTGGCCTTCAGTGGGGATCAATTTTGGCAAGCTTTGCTGCATGTGCCTGCCCTTGGTGGCGTATGGCCTGCCTGCATTTTGGTGGCTTTTACTTTGGGAAAGATTTTTTCTTTTTTTTTTCTTTTTTGTTTTAAGTATTCATGCCACGTCCCTCACATCTTGCCCCCTAAGTTGTGTCTTCCTCCTTGACTTTTTCCCCTGCTTTTGCAACATCTGTGAGCTTAGTTTTGGCATCTTTGGTCCTTTGCAATGCAACTGATTTCCTCACAGCCTATTTTTTAAGAGACTAAAATTCCCGATTTTCTGCTTTTTTCAATTGCATTTCATTTGAACCTATCTCCTTTCCAGAGTGTTTTTAAGCCTTTCTTTTGGGATTCGCAAGATTCCTTTTCCCTTCCAGAAAGGAAATTTCATTTCCTTTCGGGAAGGGAAAAGGAATCTTGCGATTTCAATGGGGACCAATAGAGGAATCTTTGGTGCATGTCCCTGCACTTGATGGCAGGCCATGCCTTTTGATGGCTTTGACTTTGGGAAAGATTTTTTTCTTTTTTTGGTTGTTTTCTGAAGTGTTCATGCCATGTCCCTCATATCTTGCCCCCTAAGTTGTGTCTTCCTCCTTGAATTTTCCCCTGCTTTTGCAACATCTGTGAGCTTAGTTTTGGCACCTTTTGGTCCTTTGCACTGCACATGATATACTGCCAGGCCATTTTCTTAGAGTCGCTAAATTTCCCAAATTTTCTTTTTTTCTCCTCCAATTGCAATTCCTTTGATGTTGACTCCTTTCCAGCGTGTTTGTAGGTCCTTCTTTTCTGTTTTGGCCTTCAGTGGGGATCAATTTTGGCAAGCTTTGCTGCATGTGCCTGCCCTTGGTGGCGTATGGCCTGCCTGCATTTTGATGGCTATGACTTTGGGAAAGATTTTTTCTTTTTTTTTTCTTTTTTGTTTTAAGTATTCATGCCATGTCCCTCACATCTTGCTCCCTAAGTTGTGTCTTCCTCCTTGACTTTTTCCCCTGCTTTTGCAACATCTGTGAGCTTAGTTTTGGCATCTTTGGTCCTTTGCAATGCAACTGATTTCCTCACAGCCTATTTTTTAAGAGACAAAAATTCCAGATTTTCTGCTTTTTTCAATTGCATTTCATTTGAACCTATCTCCTTTCCAGAGTGTTTTTAAGCCTTTCTTTCGGGATTCGCAAGATTCCTTTTCCCTTCCCGAAAGGAAATTTCATTTCCTTTCGGGAAGGGAAAAGGAATCTTGCGATTTCAATGGGGACCAATAGAGGAATCTTTGGTGCATGTCCCTGCACTTGATGGCAGGCCATGCCTTTTGATGGCTTTGACTTTGGGAAAGATTTTTTCTTTTTTTTTCTTTTTTGTTTTAAGTATTCATGCCATGTCCCTCACATCTTGCCCCCTAAGTTCTGTCTTCCTCCTTGACTTTTTCCCCTGCTTTTGCAACGTCTGTGAGCTTAGTTTTGGCATCTTTGGTCCTTTGCACTGCACATGATATACTGCCAGGCCATTTTCTTAGAGTCACTAAATATCCCAAATTTTCTTTTTTTCTCCTCCAATTGCAATTCCTTTGATGTTGACTCCTTTCCAGCGTGTTTGTAGGTCCTTCTTTTCTGTTTTGGCCTTAAGTGGGGATCAATTTTGGCAAGCTTTGCTGCATGTGCCTGCCCTTGGTGGCGTATGGCCTGCCTGCATTTTGATGGCTTTGACTTTGGGAAAGATTTTTTCTTTTTTTTTTTTTTATTATTTTAAGTGTTCATGCCATGTCCCTCACATCTTGCTCCCTAAGTTGTTTCTTCCTCCTTGGCTTTTTCCCCTGCTTTTGCAACATCTGTGAGCTTAGTTTTGGCTTCTTTTGGTCCTTTGCAATGCAGCTGATTTCCTCCCAGCCTATTTTTTGAAGAGACTAAAATTCCAGATTTCTGCTTTTTTCAATTGCATTTCATTTGATCCTATCTCCTTTCCAGAGTGTTTGTAAGCCTTTCTTTTGGGATTCACAAGATTCCTTTTCCCTTCCCGAAAGGAAATGAAATTTCGGGAAGGGAAAAGCAATCTTGCGATTTCAATGGGGACCAATAGAGGAATCTTTGGTGCATGTCCCTGCACTTGATGGCAGGCCATGCCTTTTGATGGCTTTGACTTTGGGAAAGATTTTTTTCTTTTTTTGGTTGTTTTCTGAAGTGTTCATGCCATGTCCCTCATATCTTGCCCCCTAAGTTCTGTCTTCCTCCTTGACTTTTTCCCCTGCTTTTGCAACATCTGTGAGCTTAGTTTTGGCATCTTTGGTCCTTTGCACTGCACATGATATACTGCCAGGCCATTTTCTTAGAGTCACTAAATTTCCCAAATTTTCTTTTTTTCTCCTCCAATTGCAATTCCTTTGATGTAGACTCCTTTCCAGCGTGTTTGTAGGTCCTTCTTTTCTGTTTTGGCCTTCAGTGGGGATCAATTTTGGCAAGCTTTGCTGCATGTGCCTGCCCTTGCTGGCGTATGGCCTGACTGCATTTTGATGGCTTTGACTTTGGGAAAGATTTTTCCTATTTTTTTTTTTTTAATATTTTGAGTATTCATGCCATGTTCCTCATATCTTGCCCCCTGTTGTGTCTTCCTCCTTGACTTTTTCCCCTGCTTTTGCAACATCTGTGAGCTAAGTTTTGGCACCTTTTGGTCCTTTGCAATGCAGCTGATTTCCTCACAGCCTATTTTTTGAAGACATTAAAATTACTGATTTTCTGCTTTTTTCAATTGCATTTCATTTGAACTTATCTCCTTTCCAGAGTGTTTGTAAGCCTTTCTTTTGGGATTCGCAAGATTCCTTTTCCCTTCCCGAAAGGAAATTTCATTTCCTTTCGGGAAGGGAAAAACAATCTTGCGATTTCAATGGGGACCAATAGAGGAATTTTTGGTGCATGTCCCTGCACTTGATGGCAGGCCATGCCTTTTGATGGCTTTGACTTTGGGAAAGATTTTTTTCTTTTTTTGGTTGTTTTCTGAAAGGTTCATTCCATGTCCCTCATACCTTGCCCCCTAAGTTGTGTCTTCCTCCTTGACTTTTTCCCCTGCTTTTGCAACATCTGTGAGCTTAGTTTTGGCACCTTTTGGTCCTTTGCACTGCACCTGCTAAAACCCCAGGCCGGTTTCTTAGAGTCACTACATTTCCCAAATTTTCTTTTTTTCTCCTCCAATTGCAATTCCTTTGATGTTGTCTCCATTCCAGCGTGTTTGCAAGTCCTTCTTTTCTGTTTTGGCCTTAAGTGGGGATCAATTTTGGCAAGCTTTGCTGCATGTGCCTGCCCTTGGTGGCATATGGCCTGCCTGCATTTTGATGGCTTTGACTTTGGGAAAGATTTTTTCTATTTTTTTTTTTGTTTGATTTTAGTATTCATTCCATGTTCTTCATATCTTGCCCCCTAAGTAGTGTCTTCCTCCTTGACTTTTTCCCCTGCTTTTGCAACATCTGTGAGCTAAGTTTTGGCACCTTTTGGTCCTTTGCAATGCAGCTGATTTCCTCACAGCCTATTTTTTGAAGAGTCTAAAATTCCCGATTTTCTGCTTTTTTCAATTGCAATTCATTTGAACCTATCTCCTTTCCAGAGTGTTTGTAAGCCTTTTTTTGGGATTCGCAAGATTCCTTTTCCCTTCCAGAAAGGAAATTTCATTTCCTTTCAGGAAGGGAAAAGGAATCTTGCGATTTCAATGGGGACCAATAGAGGAATCTTTGGTGCATGTTCCTGCACTTGATGGCAGGCCATGCCTTTTGATGGCTTTGACTTTGGGAAAGATTTTTTCTTTTATTGGTTGTTTTCTGAAGGGTTCATGCCATGTCCCTCATATCTTGCCCCCTAAGTTGTGTCTTCCTCCTTGACTTTTTCCCCTGCTTTTGCAACATCTGTGAGCTTAGTTTTGGTACCTTTTGGTCCTTTGCACTGCACCTGATAAAACCCCGGGCCATTTTCTTAGAGTCACTAAATTTCCCAAATTTTCATTTTTCTCCTGCAATTGCAATTCCTTTGATGTTGTCTCCATTCCAGCGTGTTTGTAGGTCCTTCTTTTCTGTTTTGGCCTTCAGTGGGGATCAATTTTGGCAAGCTTTGCTGCATGTTCCTGCCCTTGGTGGCGTATGGCCTGCCTGCATTTTGATGGCTTTGACTTTGGGAAAGATTTTTTCTTTTTTTTTTTTTATTATTTTAAGTGTTCATGCCATGTCGCTCTCATCTTGCCCCCTAAGTTGAGTCTTCCTCCTTGACTTTTTCCCCTGCTTTTGCAACATCTGTGAGCTTAGTTTTGGCACCTTTTGGTCCTTTGCAATGCAGCTGATTTCCTCACAGCCTATTTTTTGAAGAGACTAAAATTCCAGATTTCTGCTTTTTTCAATTGCATTTCATTTGATCCTATCTCCTTTCCAGAGTGTTTGTAAGCCTTTCTTTTGGGATTCACAAGATTCCTTTTCCCTTCCCGAAAGGAAATGAAATTTCGGGAAGGGAAAAGGAATCTTGCGATTTCAATGGGGACCAATAGAGGAATCTTTGGTGCATGTCCCTGCACTTGATGGCAGGCCATGCCTTTTGATGGCTTTGACTTTGGGAAAGATTTTTTTCTTTTTTTGGTTGATTTCTGAAGTGTTCATGCCATGTCCCTCATATCTTGCCCCCTAAGTTCTGTCTTCCTCCTTGACTTTTTCCCCTGCTTTTGCAACATCTGTGAGCTTAGTTTTGGCATCTTTGGTCCTTTGCACTGCACATGATATACTGCCAGGCCATTTTCTTAGAGTCACTAAATTTCCCAAATTTTCTTTTTTTCTCCTCCAATTGCAATTCCTTTGATGTTGACTCCTTTCCAGCGTGTTTGTAGGTCCTTCTTTTCTGTTTTGGCCTTCAGTGGGGATCAATTTTGGCAAGCTTTGCTGCATGTGCCTGCCCTTGCTGGCGTATGGCCTGCCTGCATTTTGATGGCTTTGACTTTGGGAAAGATTTTTCCTATTTTTTTTTTTTTAATATTTTGAGTATTCATGCCATGTTCCTCATATCTTGCCCCCTGTTGTGTCTTCCTCCTTGACTTTTTCCCCTGCTTTTGCAACATCTGTGAGCTAAGTTTTGGCACCTTTTGGTCCTTTGCAATGCAGCTGATTTCCTCACAGCCTATTTTTTGAAGACATTAAAATTACTGATTTTCTGCTTTTTTCAATTGCATTTCATTTGAACTTATCTCCTTTCCAGAGTGTTTGTAAGCCTTTCTTTTGGGATTCGCAAGATTCCTTTTCCCTTCCAGAAAGGAAATTTCATTTCCTTTCGGGAAGGGAAAAGGAATCTTGCGATTTCAATGGGGACCAATAGAGGAATCTTTGGTGCATGTCCCTGCACTTGATGGCAGGCCATGCCTTTTGATGGCTTTGACTTTGGGAAAGATTTTTTTTCCTTTTTTGGTTGTTTTCTGAAGTGTTCATGCCATGTCCCTCATACCTTGCCCCCTAAGTTGTGTCTTCCTCCTTGACTTTTTCCCCTACTTTTGCAACATCTGTGAGCTTAGTTTTGGCACCTTTTGGTCCTTTGCACTGCACCTGCTAAAACCCCAGGCCGGTTTCTTAGAGTCACTACATTTCCCAAATTTTCTTTTTTTCTCCTCCAATTGCATTTCCTTTGATGTTGTCTCCATTCCAGCGTGTTTGCAAGTCCTTCTTTTCTGTTTTGGCCTTAAGTGGGGATCAATTTTGGCAAGCTTTGCTGCATGTGCCTGCCCTTGGTGGCATATGGCCTGCCTGCATTTTGATGGCTTTGACTTTGGGAAAGATTTTTTCTATTTTTTTTTTTGTTTGATTTTAGTATTCATTCCATGTTCTTCATATCTTGCCCCCTAAGTAGTGTCTTCCTCCTTGACTTTTTCCCCTGCTTTTGCAACATCTGTGAGCTAAGTTTTGGCACCTTTTGGTCCTTTGCAATGCAGCTGATTTCCTCACAGCCTATTTTTTGAAGAGTCTAAAATTCCCGATTTTCTGCTTTTTTCAATTGCAATTCATTTGAACCTATCTCCTTTCCAGAGTGTTTGTAAGCCTTTTTTTGGGATTCGCAAGATTCCTTTTCCCTTCCAGAAAGGAAATTTCATTTCCTTTCGGGAAGGGAAAAGGAATCTTGCGATTTCAATGGGGACCAATAGAGGAATCTTTGGTGCATGTCCCTGCACTTGATGGCAGGCCATGCCTTTTGATGGCTTTGACTTTGGGAAAGATTTTTTCTTTTATTGGTTGTTTTCTGAAGGGTTCATGCCATGTCCCTCATATCTTGCCCCCTAAGTTGTGTCTTCCTCCTTGACTTTTTCCCCTGCTTTTGCAACATCTGTGAGCTTAGTTTTGGTACCTTTTGGTCCTTTGCACTGCACCTGATAAAACCCCGGGCCATTTTCTTAGAGTCACTAAATTTCCCAAATTTTCATTTTTCTCCTGCAATTGCAATTCCTTTGATGTTGTCTCCATTCCAGCGTGTTTGTAGGTCCTTCTTTTCTGTTTTGGCCTTCAGTGGGGATCAATTTTGGCAAGCTTTGCTGCATGTTCCTGCCCTTGGTGGCGTATGGCCTGCCTGCATTTTGATGGCTTTGACTTTGGGAAAGATTTTTTCTTTTTTTTTTTTTATTATTTTAAGTGTTCATGCCATGTCGCTCTCATCTTGCCCCCTAAGTTGAGTCTTCCTCCTTGACTTTTTCCCCTGCTTTTGCAACATCTGTCAGCTTAGTTTTGGCACCTTTTGGTCCTTTGCACTGCACCTGATAAAACCCCGGGCCATTTTCTTAGAGTCACTAAATTTCCCAAATTTTCATTTTTCTCCTGCAATTGCAATTCCTTTGATGTTGTCTCCATTCCAGCGTGTTTGTAGGTCCTTCTTTTCTGTTTTGGCCTTCAGTGGGGATCAATTTTGGCAAGCTTTGCTGCATGTGCCTGCCCTTGCTGGCGTATGGCCTGCCTGCATTTTGATGGCTTTGACTTTGGGAAAGATTTTTTCTTTTTTTTTTTTTTTTATTATTTTAAGTGTTCATGCCATGTCCCTCACATCTTGCTCCCTAAGTTGTGTCTTCGTCCTTGACTTATTCCCCTGCTTTTGCAACATCTGTGAGCTTAGTTTTGGCACCTTTTGGTCCTTTGCACTGCACATGATATACTGCCAGGCAATTTTCTTATAGGCATTTAATTTCCCAAATTTTCTTTTTTTCTCCTCCAATTGCAATTCCTTTGATGTTGACTCCTTTCCAGCGTGTTTGTAGGTCCTTCTTTTCTGTTTTGGCCTTCAGTGGGGATCAATTTTGGCAAGCTTTGCTGCATGTGCCTGCCCTTGGTGGCGTATGGCCTGCCTGCATTTTGGTGGCTTTTACTTTGGGAAAGATTTTTTCTTTTTTTTTTCTTTTTTGTTTTAAGTATTCATGCCACGTCCCCCACATCTTGCCCCCTAAGTTGTGTCTTCCTCCTTGACTTTTTCCCCTGCTTTTGCAACATCTGTGAGCTTAGTTTTGGCATCTTTGGTCCTTTGCAATGCAACTGATTTCCTCACAGCCTATTTTTTAAGAGACTAAAATTCCCGATTTTCTGCTTTTTTCAATTGCATTTCATTTGAACCTATCTCCTTTCCAGAGTGTTTTTAAGCCTTTCTTTTGGGATTCGCAAGATTCCTTTTCCCTTCCAGAAAGGAAATTTCATTTCCTTTCGGGAAGGGAAAAGGAATCTTGCGATTTCAATGGGGACCAATAGAGGAATCTTTGGTGCATGTCCCTGCACTTGATGGCAGGCCATGCCTTTTGATGGCTTTGACTTTGGGAAAGATTTTTTTCTTTTTTTGGTTGTTTTCTGAAGTGTTCATGCCATGTCCCTCATATCTTGCCCCCTAAGTTGTGTCTTCCTCCTTGAATTTTCCCCTGCTTTTGCAACATCTGTGAGCTTAGTTTTGGCATCTTTGGTCCTTTGCACTGCACATGATATACTGCCAGGCCATTTTCTTAGAGTCGCTAAATTTCCCAAATTTTCTTTTTCTCCTCCAATTGCAATTCCTTTGATGTTGACTCCTTTCCAGCGTGTTTGTAGGTCCTTCTTTTCTGTTTTGGCCTTCAGTGGGGATCAATTTTGGCAAGCTTTGCTGCTTGTGCCTGCCCTTGGTGGCGTATGGCCTGCCTGCATTTTGATGGCTATGACTTTGGGAAAGATTTTTTCTTTTTTTTTTCTTTTTTGTTTTAAGTATTCATGCCATGTCCCTCACATCTTGCTCCCTAAGTTGTGTCTTCCTCCTTGACTTTTTCCCCTGCTTTTGCAACATCTGTGAGCTTAGTTTTGGCATCTTTGGTCCTTTGCAATGCAACTGATTTCCTCACAGCCTATTTTTTAAGAGACAAAAATTCCAGATTTTCTGCTTTTTTCAATTGCAT
Source organism: Artemisiospiza belli (assembly GCA_021963965.1). Taxonomy (NCBI): domain Eukaryota; kingdom Metazoa; phylum Chordata; class Aves; order Passeriformes; family Passerellidae; genus Artemisiospiza; species Artemisiospiza belli. The sequence goes on along the minus strand of JAKDEW010000512.1, from coordinate 178,875 downwards.
TTCATTTGAACCTATCTCCTTTCCAGAGTGTTTTTAAGCCTTTCTTTTGGGATTCGCAAGATTCCTTTTCCCTTCCCGAAAGGAAATTTCATTTCCTTTCGGGAAGGGAAAAGGAATCTTGCGATTTCAATGGGGACCAATAGAGGAATCTTTGGTGCATGTCCCTGCACTTGATGGCAGGCCATGCCTTTTGATGGCTTTGACTTTGGGAAAGATTTTTTCTTTTTTTTTTTCTTTTTTGTTTTAAGTATTCATGCCATGTCCCTCACATCTTGCCCCCTAAGTTGTGTCTTCCTCCTTGACTTTTTCCCCTGCTTTTGCAACGTCTGTGAGCTTAGTTTTGGCATCTTTGGTCCTTTGCACTGCACATGATATACTGCCAGGCCATTTTCTTAGAGTCACTAAATATCCCAAATTTTCTTTTTTTCTCCTCCAATTGCAATTCCTTTGATGTTGACTCCTTTCCAGCGTGTTTGTAGGTCCTTCTTTTCTGTTTTGGCCTTCAGTGGGCATCAATTTTGGCAAGCTTTGCTGCATGTGCCTGCCCTTGGTGGCGTATGGCCTGCCTGCATTTTGATGGCTTTGACTTTGGGAAAGATTTTTTCTTTTTTTTTTTTTTTATTATTTTAAGTGTTCATGCCATGTCCCTCACATCTTGCTCCCTAAGTTGTTTCTTCCTCCTTGGCTTTTTCCCCTGCTTTTGCAACATCTGTGAGCTTAGTTTTTGGCTTCTTTTGGTCCTTTGCAATGCAGCTGATTTCCTCCCAGCCTATTTTTTGAAGAGACTAAAATTCCAGATTTTCTGCTTTTTTCAATTGCATTTCATTTGATCCTATCTCCTTTCCAGAGTGTTTGTAAGCCTTTCTTTTGGGATTCACAAGATTCCTTTTCCCTTCCCGAAAGGAAATGAAATTTCGGGAAGGGAAAAGCAATCTTGCGATTTCAATGGGGACCAATAGAGGAATCTTTGGTGCATGTCCCTGCACTTGATGGCAGGCCATGCCTTTTGATGGCTTTGACTTTGGGAAAGATTTTTTTCTTTTTTTGGTTGTTTTCTGAAGTGTTCATGCCATGTCCCTCATATCTTGCCCCCTAAGTTCTGTCTTCCTCCTTGACTTTTTCCCCTGCTTTTGCAACATCTGTGAGCTTAGTTTTGGCATCTTTGGTCCTTTGCACTGCACATGATATACTGCCAAGCCATTTTCTTAGAGTCACTAAATTTCCCAAATTTTCTTTTTTTCTCCTCCAATTGCAATTCCTTTGATGTAGACTCCTTTCCAGCGTGTTTGTAGGTCCTTCTTTTCTGTTTTGGCCTTCAGTGGGGATCAATTTTGGCAAGCTTTGCTGCATGTGCCTGCCCTTGGTGGCGTATGGCCTGCCTGCATTTTGATGGCTTTGACTTTGGGAAAGATTTTTCCTATTTTTTTTTTTTTAATATTTTGAGTATTCATGCCATGTTCCTCATATCTTGCCCCCTGTTGTGTCTTCCTCCTTGACTTTTTCCCCTGCTTTTGCAACATCTGTGAGCTAAGTTTTGGCACCTTTTGGTCCTTTGCAATGCAGCTGATTTCCTCACAGCCTATTTTTTGAAGACATTAAAATTACTGATTTTCTGCTTTTTTCAATTGCATTTCATTTGAACTTATCTCCTTTCCAGAGTGTTTGTAAGCCTTTCTTTTGGGATTCGCAAGATTCCTTTTCCCTTCCCGAAAGGAAATTTCATTTCCTTTCGGGAAGGGAAAAACAATCTTGCGATTTCAATGGGGACCAATAGAGGAATTTTTGGTGCATGTCCCTGCACTTGATGGCAGGCCATGCCTTTTGATGGCTTTGACTTTGGGAAAGATTTTTTTCTTTTTTTGGTTGTTTTCTGAAAGGTTCATTCCATGTCCCTCATACCTTGCCCCCTAAGTTGTGTCTTCCTCCTTGACTTTTTCCCCTGCTTTTGCAACATCTGTGAGCTTAGTTTTGGCACCTTTTGGTCCTTTGCACTGCACCTGCTAAAACCCCAGGCCGGTTTCTTAGAGTCACTACATTTCCCAAATTTTCTTTTTTTCTCCTCCAATTGCAATTCCTTTGATGTTGTCTCCATTCCAGCGTGTTTGCAAGTCCTTCTTTTCTGTTTTGGCCTTAAGTGGGGATCAATTTTGGCAAGCTTTGCTGCATGTGCCTGCCCTTGGTGGCATATGGCCTGCCTGCATTTTGATGGCTTTGACTTTGGGAAAGATTTTTTCTATTTTTTTTTTTGTTTGATTTTAGTATTCATTCCATGTTCTTCATATCTTGCCCCCTAAGTAGTGTCTTCCTCCTTGACTTTTTCCCCTGCTTTTGCAACATCTGTGAGCTAAGTTTTGGCACCTTTTGGTCCTTTGCAATGCAGCTGATTTCCTCACAGCCTATTTTTTGAAGAGTCTAAAATTCCCGATTTTCTGCTTTTTTCAATTGCAATTCATTTGAACCTATCTCCTTTCCAGAGTGTTTGTAAGCCTTTTTTTGGGATTCGCAAGATTCCTTTTCCCTTCCAGAAAGGAAATTTCATTTCCTTTCGGGAAGGGAAAAGGAATCTTGCGATTTCAATGGGGACCAATAGAGGAATCTTTGGTGCATGTTCCTGCACTTGATGGCAGGCCATGCCTTTTGATGGCTTTGACTTTGGGAAAGATTTTTTCTTTTATTGGTTGTTTTCTGAAGGGTTCATGCCATGTCCCTCATATCTTGCCCCCTAAGTTGTGTCTTCCTCCTTGACTTTTTCCCCTGCTTTTGCAACATCTGTGAGCTTAGTTTTGGCACCTTTTGGTCCTTTGCACTGCACCTGATATAAACCCCGGGCCATTTTCTTAGAGTCACTAAATTTCCCAAATTTTCATTTTTCTCCTGCAATTGCAATTCCTTTGATGTTGTCTCCATTCCAGCGTGTTTGTAGGTCCTTCTTTTCTGTTTTGGCCTTCAGTGGGGATCAATTTTGGCAAGCTTTGCTGCATGTTCCTGCCCTTGGTGGCGTATGGCCTGCCTGCATTTTGATGGCTTTGACTTTGGGAAAGATTTTTTCTTTTTTTTTTTTTATTATTTTAAGTGTTCATGCAATGTCGCTCTCATCTTGCCCCCTAAGTTGAGTCTTCCTCCTTGACTTTTTCCCCTGCTTTTGCAACATCTGTCAGCTTAGTTTTGGCACCTTTTGGTCCTTTGCAATGCAGCTGATTTCCTCACAGCCTATTTTTTGAAGAGACTAAAATTCCAGATTTCTGCTTTTTTCAATTGCATTTCATTTGATCCTATCTCCTTTCCAGAGTGTTTTTAAGCCTTTCTTTTGGGATTCGCAAGATTCCTTTTCCCTTCCCGAAAGGAAATTTCATTTCCTTTCGGGAAGGGAAAAGCAATCTTGCGATTTCAATGGGGACCAATAGAGGAATCTTTGGTGCATGTCCCTGCACTTGATGGCAGGCCATGCCTTTTGATGGCTTTGACTTTGGGAAAGATTTTTTTCTTTTTTTGGTTGTTTTCTGAAGTGTTCATGCCATGTCACTCATATCATGCCCCCTAAGTTCTGTCTTCCTCCCTGACTTTTTCCCCTGCTTTTGCAACATCTGTGAGCTTAGTTTTGGCATCTTTGGTCCTTTGCACTGCACATGATATACTGCCAGGCCATTTTCTTAGAGTCTCTAAATTTCCCAAATTTTCTTTTTTTCTCCTCCAATTGCAATTCCTTTGATGTTGACTCCTTTCCAGCGTGTTTGTAGGTCCTTCTTTTCTGTTTTGGCCTTCAGTGGGGATCAATTTTGGCAAGCTTTGCTGCATGTGCCTGCCCTTGGTGGCGTATGGCCTGCCTGCATTTTGATGGCTTTGACTTTGGGAAAGATTTTTTCTATTTTTTTTTTTGTTTGTTCTAAGTATTCATGCCATGTCCCTCATATCTTGCCCCCTAAGTTCTGTCTTCCTCCTTCACTTTTTCCCCTGCTTTTGCAACATCTGTGAGCTTAGTTTTGGCACCTTTTGGTCCTTTGCACTGCACCTGCTAAAACCCCAGGCCATTTCCTTAGAGTCACTACATTTCCCAAATTTTCTTTTTTTCTCCTCCAATTGCAATTCCTTTGATGTTGTCTCCATTCCAGCGTGTTTGCAAGTCCTTCTTTTCTGTTTTGGCCTTCAGTGGGGATCAATTTTGGCAAGCTTTGCTGCATGTGCCTGCCCTTGGTGGCGTATGGCCTGCCTGCATTTTGATGGCTTTGACTTTGGGAAAGATTTTTTCTTTTTTTTTTTTTTATTATTTTAAGTATTCATGCCATGTCCCTCATATCTTGCCTCCTAAGTTGTGTCTTCCTCCTTGACTTTTTCCCCTGCTTTTGCAACATCTGTGAGCTAAGTTTTGGCACCTTTTGGTCCTTTGCACTGCACCTGATATAAACCCAGGCCATTTTCTTAGAGTCACTAAATTTCCCAAATTTTCTTTTTTTCTCCTCCAATTGCAATTCCTTTGATGTTGACTCCTTTCCAGCGTGTTTGTAGGTCCTTCTTTTCTGTTTTGGCCTACAGTGGGGATCAATTTTGGCAAACTTTGCTGCATGTGTCTGCACTTGCTGGCGTATGGCCTGCCTGCATTTTGATGGCTTTGACTTTGGGAAAGATTTTTTCTTTTTTTTTTTTATTATTTTAGAGTATTCATGCCATGTCCCTCATATCTTGCCCCCTAAGTTGTGTCTTCCTCCTTGACTTTTTCCCTGCTTTTGCAACATCTGTGAGCTAAGTTTTGGCACCTTTTGGTCCTTTGCAATGCAGCTGATTTCCTCACAGCCTATTTTTTGAAGCGTCTAAAATTCCCAATTTTCTGCTTTTTTCAATTGCATTTCATTTGAACTTATCTCCTTTCCAGAGTGTTTGTAAGCCTTTCTTTTGGGATTCGCAAGATTCCTTTTCCCTTCCCGAAATGAAATTTCATTTCCTTTCGGGAAGGGAAAAGGAATCTTGCGATTTCAATGGGGACCAATAGAGGAATTTTTGGTGCATGTCCCTGCACTTGATGGCAGGCCATGCCTTTTGATGGCTTTGACTTTGGGAAAGATTTTTTTCTTTTTTTGGTTGTTTTCTGAAAGGTTCATTCCATGTCCCTCATATCTTGCCCCCTAAGTTCTGTCTTCCTCCTTGACTTTTTCCCCTTCTTTTGCAACATCTGTGAGCTTAGTTTTGGCACCCTTTGGTCATTTGCACTGCACCTGCTAAAACCCCAGGCCGGTTTCTTAGAGTCACTACATTTCCCAAATTTTCATTTTTTCTCCTCCAATTGCAATTCCTTTGATGTTGTCTCCATTCCAGCGTGTTTGCAAGTCCTTCTTTTCTGTTTTGGCCTTAAGTGGGGATCAATTTTGGCAAGCTTTGCTGCATGTGCCTGCCCTTGGTGGCATATGGCCTGCCTGCATTTTGATGGCTTTGACTTTGGGAAAGATTTTTTCTATTTTTTTTTTTGTTTGATTTTAGTATTCATGCCATGTTCTTCATATCTTGCCCCCTAAGTAGTGTCTTCCTCCTTGACTTTTTCCCCTGCTTTTGCAACATCTGTGAGCTAAGTTTTGGCACCTTTTGGTCCTTTGCAATGCAGCTGATTTCCTCACAGCCTATTTTTTGAAGAGTCTAAAATTCCCAATTTTCTGCTTTTTTCAATTGCAATTCATTTGAACCTATCTCCTTTCCAGAGTGTTTGTAAGCCTTTTTTTGGGATTCGCAAGATTCCTTTTCCCTTCCAGAAAGGAAATTTCATTTCCTTTCGGGAAGGGAAAAGGAATCTTGCGATTTCAATGGGGACAAATAGAGGAATCTTTGGTGCATGTTCCTGCACTTAATGGCAGGCCATGCCTTTTGATGGCTTTGACTTTGGGAAAGATTTTTTCATTTTTTGGTTGTTTTCTGAAGGGTTCATGCCATGTCCCTCATATCTTGCCCCCTAAGTTGTGCCTTCCTCCTTGACTTTTTCCCCTGCTTTTGCAACATCTGTGAGCTTAGTTTTGGCACATTTTGGTCCTTTGCACTGCACCTGATATAACCCCAGGCCATTTTCTTAGAGTCACTAAATTTCCCAAATTTTCTTTTTTTCTCCTCCAATTGCAATTCCTTTGATGTTGTCTCCATTCCAGCGTGTTTGAACGTCCTTCTTTTCTGTTTTGGCCTTCAGTGGGGATCAATTTTGGCAAGCTTTGCTGCATGTGCCTGCCTTTGGTGGCGTATGGCCTGCCTGCATTTTGATGGCTTTGACTTTGAGAGAGATTTTTTCTTTTTGTTTTCTTTTTTGTTTTAAGTATTCATGCCATGTCCCTCATATCTTGCCCCCTAAGTTGTGTCTTCCTCCTTGACTTTTTCCCCTGCTTTTGCACCATCTGTCAGCTTAGTTTTTGCATCTTTTGGTCCTTTGCACTGCACATGATAATACCCCAGGCCATTTTCTTAGAGTCACTCAATTTCCCAAATTTTCTTTTTTTCTCCTCCAATTGCAATTCCTTTGATGTTGTCTGAATTCCTGCGTGTTTGCAAGTCCTTCTTTTCTGTTTTGGCCTTCAGTGGGGATCAATTTTGGCAAGCTTTGCTGCATGTGCCTGCCCTTGGTGGCGTATGGCCTGCCTGCATTTTGATGGCTTTGACTTTGGGAAAGATTTTTTCTTTTTTTTTTTTTTATTATTTTAAGTATTCATGCCATGTCCCTCACATCTTGCTCCCTAAGTTGTGTCTTCCTCCTTGACTTTTTCCCCTGCATTTGCAACATCTGTGAGCTTAGTTTTGGCATCTTTCAGTCCTTTGCACTGCACATGATATAAATCCAGGCCATTTTCTTAGAGTCACTAAATTTCCAAAATTTTCATTTTTTCTCCTCCAATTGCAATTCCTTTGATGTTGACTCCTTTCCAGCGTGTTTGTAGGTCCTTATTTTCTGTTTTGGCCTACAGTGGGGATCAATTTTGGAAAACTTTGCTGCATGTGTCTGCACTTGCTGGCGTATGGCCTGCCTGCATTTTGATGGCTTTGACTTTGGGAAAGATTTTTTCTTTTTTTTTTTTTATTATTTTAGAGTATTCATGCCATGTCCCTCATATCTTGCCCCCTAAGTTGTGTCTTCCTCCTTGACTTTTTCCCCTGCTTTTGCAACATCTGTGAGCTTAGTTTTGGCACCTTTTGGTCCTTTGCAATGCAGCTGATTTCCTCACAGCCTATTTTTTGAAGAGTCTAAAATTCCCAATTTTCTGCTTTTTTCAATTGCAATTCATTTGAACCTATCTCCTTTCCCGAGTGTTTGTAAGCCTTTCTTTTGGGATACGCAAGATTCCTTTTCCCTTCCCGAAAGGAAATTTCATTTCCTTTCGGGAAGGGAAAAGGAATCTTGCGATTTCAATGGAGACCAATAGAGGAATCTTTGGTGCATGTTCCTGCACTTGATGGCAGGCCATGCCTTTTGATGGCTTTGACTTTGGGAAAGATTTTTTCTTTTTTTGGTTGTTTTCTGAAGGGTTCATGCCATGTCCCTCATATCTTGCCCCCTAAGTTGTGTCTTCCTCCTTGACTTTTTCCCCTGCTTTTGCAACATCTGTGAGCTTAGTTTTGGCACCTTTTGGTCCTTTGCACTGCACCTGATATAAACCCCGGGCCATTTTCTTAGAGTCACTAAATTTCCCAAATTTTCATTTTTCTCCTGCAATTGCAATTCCTTTGATGTTGTCTCCATTCCAGCGTGTTTGTAGGTCCTTCTTTTCTGTTTTGGCCTTCAGTGGGGATCAATTTTGGCAAGCTTTGCTGCATGTTCCTGCCCTTGGTGGCGTATGGCCTGCCTGCATTTTGATGGCTTTGACTTTGGGAAAGATTTTTTCTTTTTTTTTTTTTATTATTTTAAGTGTTCATGCAATGTCGCTCTCATCTTGCCCCCTAAGTTGAGTCTTCCTCCTTGACTTTTTCCCCTGCTTTTGCAACATCTGTCAGCTTAGTTTTGGCACCTTTTGGTCCTTTGCAATGCAGCTGATTTCCTCACAGCCTATTTTTTGAAGAGACTAAAATTCCAGATTTCTGCTTTTTTCAATTGCATTTCATTTGATCCTATCTCCTTTCCAGAGTGTTTGTAAGCCTTTCTTTTGGGATTCGCAAGATTCCTTTTCCCTTCCCGAAAGGAAATTTCATTTCCTTTCGGGAAGGGAAAAGCAATCTTGCGATTTCAATGGGGACCAATAGAGGAATCTTTGGTGCATGTCCCTGCACTTGATGGCAGGCCATGCCTTTTGATGGCTTTGACTTTGGGAAAGATTTTTTTCTTTTTTTGGTTGTTTTCTGAAGTGTTCATGCCATGTCACTCATATCATGCCCCCTAAGTTCTGTCTTCCTCCCTGACTTTTTCCCCTGCTTTTGCAACATCTGTGAGCTTAGTTTTGGCATCTTTGGTCCTTTGCACTGCACATGATATACTGCCAGGCCATTTTCTTAGAGTCTCTAAATTTCCCAAATTTTCTTTTTTTCTCCTCCAATTGCAATTCCTTTGATGTTGACTCCTTTCCAGCGTGTTTGTAGGTCCTTCTTTTCTGTTTTGGCCTTCAGTGGGGATCAATTTTGGCAAGCTTTGCTGCATGTGCCTGCCCTTGGTGGCGTATGGCCTGCCTGCATTTTGATGGCTTTGACTTTGGGAAAGATTTTTTCTATTTTTTTTTTTGTTTGTTCTAAGTATTCATGCCATGTCCCTCATATCTTGCCCCCTAAGTTCTGTCTTCCTCCTTCACTTTTTCCCCTGCTTTTGCAACATCTGTGAGCTTAGTTTTGGCACCTTTTGGTCCTTTGCACTGCACCTGCTAAAACCCCAGGCCATTTCCTTAGAGTCACTACATTTCCCAAATTTTCTTTTTTTCTCCTCCAATTGCAATTCCTTTGATGTTGTCTCCATTCCAGCGTGTTTGCAAGTCCTTCTTTTCTGTTTTGGCCTTCAGTGGGGATCAATTTTGGCAAGCTTTGCTGCATGTGCCTGCCCTTGGTGGCGTATGGCCTGCCTGCATTTTGATGGCTTTGACTTTGGGAAAGATTTTTTCTTTTTTTTTTTTTTATTATTTTAAGTATTCATGCCATGTCCCTCATATCTTGCCTCCTAAGTTGTGTCTTCCTCCTTGACTTTTTCCCCTGCTTTTGCAACATCTGTGAGCTAAGTTTTGGCACCTTTTGGTCCTTTGCACTGCACCTGATATAAACCCAGGCCATTTTCTTAGAGTCACTAAATTTCCCAAATTTTCTTTTTTTCTCCTCCAATTGCAATTCCTTTGATGTTGACTCCTTTCCAGCGTGTTTGTAGGTCCTTCTTTTCTGTTTTGGCCTACAGTGGGGATCAATTTTGGCAAACTTTGCTGCATGTGTCTGCACTTGCTGGCGTATGGCCTGCCTGCATTTTGATGGCTTTGACTTTGGGAAAGATTTTTTCTTTTTTTTTTTTATTATTTTAGAGTATTCATGCCATGTCCCTCATATCTTGCCCCCTAAGTTGTGTCTTCCTCCTTGACTTTTTCCCTGCTTTTGCAACATCTGTGAGCTAAGTTTTGGCACCTTTTGGTCCTTTGCAATGCAGCTGATTTCCTCACAGCCTATTTTTTGAAGCGTCTAAAATTCCCAATTTTCTGCTTTTTTCAATTGCATTTCATTTGAACTTATCTCCTTTCCAGAGTGTTTGTAAGCCTTTCTTTTGGGATTCGCAAGATTCCTTTTCCCTTCCCGAAATGAAATTTCATTTCCTTTCGGGAAGGGAAAAGGAATCTTGCGATTTCAATGGGGACCAATAGAGGAATTTTTGGTGCATGTCCCTGCACTTGATGGCAGGCCATGCCTTTTGATGGCTTTGACTTTGGGAAAGATTTTTTTCTTTTTTTGGTTGTTTTCTGAAAGGTTCATTCCATGTCCCTCATATCTTGCCCCCTAAGTTCTGTCTTCCTCCTTGACTTTTTCCCCTTCTTTTGCAACATCTGTGAGCTTAGTTTTGGCACCCTTTGGTCATTTGCACTGCACCTGCTAAAACCCCAGGCCGGTTTCTTAGAGTCACTACATTTCCCAAATTTTCATTTTTTCTCCTCCAATTGCAATTCCTTTGATGTTGTCTCCATTCCAGCGTGTTTGCAAGTCCTTCTTTTCTGTTTTGGCCTTAAGTGGGGATCAATTTTGGCAAGCTTTGCTGCATGTGCCTGCCCTTGGTGGCATATGGCCTGCCTGCATTTTGATGGCTTTGACTTTGGGAAAGATTTTTTCTATTTTTTTTTTTGTTTGATTTTAGTATTCATGCCATGTTCTTCATATCTTGCCCCCTAAGTAGTGTCTTCCTCCTTGACTTTTTCCCCTGCTTTTGCAACATCTGTGAGCTAAGTTTTGGCACCTTTTGGTCCTTTGCAATGCAGCTGATTTCCTCACAGCCTATTTTTTGAAGAGTCTAAAATTCCCAATTTTCTGCTTTTTTCAATTGCAATTCATTTGAACCTATCTCCTTTCCAGAGTGTTTGTAAGCCTTTTTTTGGGATTCGCAAGATTCCTTTTCCCTTCCAGAAAGGAAATTTCATTTCCTTTCGGGAAGGGAAAAGGAATCTTGCGATTTCAATGGGGACAAATAGAGGAATCTTTGGTGCATGTTCCTGCACTTAATGGCAGGCCATGCCTTTTGATGGCTTTGACTTTGGGAAAGATTTTTTCATTTTTTGGTTGTTTTCTGAAGGGTTCATGCCATGTCCCTCATATCTTGCCCCCTAAGTTGTGCCTTCCTCCTTGACTTTTTCCCCTGCTTTTGCAACATCTGTGAGCTTAGTTTTGGCACATTTTGGTCCTTTGCACTGCACCTGATATAACCCCAGGCCATTTTCTTAGAGTCACTAAATTTCCCAAATTTTCTTTTTTTCTCCTCCAATTGCAATTCCTTTGATGTTGTCTCCATTCCAGCGTGTTTGAACGTCCTTCTTTTCTGTTTTGGCCTTCAGTGGGGATCAATTTTGGCAAGCTTTGCTGCATGTGCCTGCCTTTGGTGGCGTATGGCCTGCCTGCATTTTGATGGCTTTGACTTTGAGAGAGATTTTTTCTTTTTGTTTTCTTTTTTGTTTTAAGTATTCATGCCATGTCCCTCATATCTTGCCCCCTAAGTTGTGTCTTCCTCCTTGACTTTTTCCCCTGCTTTTGCACCATCTGTCAGCTTAGTTTTTGCATCTTTTGGTCCTTTGCACTGCACATGATAATACCCCAGGCCATTTTCTTAGAGTCACTCAATTTCCCAAATTTTCTTTTTTTCTCCTCCAATTGCAATTCCTTTGATGTTGTCTGAATTCCTGCGTGTTTGCAAGTCCTTCTTTTCTGTTTTGGCCTTCAGTGGGGATCAATTTTGGCAAGCTTTGCTGCATGTGCCTGCCCTTGGTGGCGTATGGCCTGCCTGCATTTTGATGGCTTTGACTTTGGGAAAGATTTTTTCTTTTTTTTTTTTTTATTATTTTAAGTATTCATGCCATGTCCCTCACATCTTGCTCCCTAAGTTGTGTCTTCCTCCTTGACTTTTTCCCCTGCATTTGCAACATCTGTGAGCTTAGTTTTGGCATCTTTCGGTCCTTTGCACTGCACATGATATAAATCCAGGCCATTTTCTTAGAGTCACTAAATTTCCAAAATTTTCATTTTTTCTCCTCCAATTGCAATTCCTTTGATGTTGACTCCTTTCCAGCGTGTTTGTAGGTCCTTATTTTCTGTTTTGGCCTACAGTGGGGATCAATTTTGGAAAACTTTGCTGCATGTGTCTGCACTTGCTGGCGTATGGCCTGCCTGCATTTTGATGGCTTTGACTTTGGGAAAGATTTTTTCTTTTTTTTTTTTTATTATTTTAGAGTATTCATGCCATGTCCCTCATATCTTGCCCCCTAAGTTGTGTCTTCCTCCTTGACTTTTTCCCCTGCTTTTGCAACATCTGTGAGCTTAGTTTTGGCACCTTTTGGTCCTTTGCAATGCAGCTGATTTCCTCACAGCCTATTTTTTGAAGAGTCTAAAATTCCCAATTTTCTGCTTTTTTCAATTGCAATTCATTTGAACCTATCTCCTTTCCCGAGTGTTTGTAAGCCTTTCTTTTGGGATACGCAAGATTCCTTTTCCCTTCCCGAAAGGAAATTTCATTTCCTTTCGGGAAGGGAAAAGGAATCTTGCGATTTCAATGGAGACCAATAGAGGAATCTTTGGTGCATGTTCCTGCACTTGATGGCAGGCCATGCCTTTTGATGGCTTTGACTTTGGGAAAGATTTTTTCTTTTTTTGGTTGTTTTCTGAAGGGTTCATGCCATGTCCCTCATATCTTGCCCCCTAAGTTGTGCCTTCCTCCTTGACTTTTTCCCCTGCTTTTGCAACATCTGTGAGCTTAGTTTTTGTTCCTTTTGGTCCTTTGCACTGCACCTGATAAAACCCCGGGCCATTTTCTTAGAGTCACTAAATTTCCCAAATTTTCATTTTTCTCCTGCTATTGCAATTCCTTTGATGTTGTCTCCATTCCAGCGTGTTTGTAGGTCCTTCTTTTCTGTTTTGGCCTTCAGTGGGGATCAATTTTGGCAAGCTTTGCTGCATGTGCCTGCCCTTGGTGGCGTATGGCCTGCCTGCATTTTGATGGCTTTGACTTTGGGAAAGATTTTTTCTTTTTTTTTTTCTTTTTTGTTTTAAGTATTCATGCCATGTCCCTCATATCTTGCCCCCTAAGTTGTGTCTTCCTCCTTGACTTTTTCCCCTGCTTTTGCACCATCTGTCAGCTTAGTTTTTGAATCTTTTGGTCCTTTGCACTGCACCGGATAATACCCCAGGCCATTTTCTTAGAGTCACTCTATTTCCCACATTTGCTTTTTTTCCCCTCCAATTGCAATTCCTTTGATGTTGACTCCATTCCAGCGTGTTTGTAGGTCCTTGTTTTCTGTTTTGGCCTTTAGTGGGGATCAATTTTGGCAAGCTTTGCTGCATGTGCCTGCCCTTGGTGGCGTATGGCCTGCCTGCATTTTGATGGCTTTGACTTTGGGAAAGATTTTTTCTTCTTTATTTTTGTTATTTTAAGTATTCATGCCATGTCCCACATATCTTGCCCCCTAAGTTGTGTCTTCCTCCTTGACTTTTTCCCCTGCTTTTGCAACATCTGTGAGCTTAGTTTTGGCACCTTTTGGTCCTTTGCACTGCACCTGATAAAAACGCAGGCCATTTAATTAGAGTCACTAAATTTCCCAAATTTTCTTTTTTTCTCCTCCAATTGCAATTCCTTTGATGTTGACTCCTTTCCAGCGTGTTTGTAGGTCCTTCTTTTCTGTTTTGGCCTTCAGTGGGGATTAATTTTGGCAAGCTTTGCTGCATGTGCCTGCCCTTGGTGGCGTATGGCCTGCCTGCATTTTGATGGCTTTGACTTTGGGAAAGATTTTTTCTTTTTTTTTTTTTATTATTTTAAGTGTTCATGCCATGTCCCTCACATCTTGCTCCCTAAGTTGTTTCTTCCTCCTTGGCTTTTTCCCCTGCTTTTGCAACATCTGTGAGCTTAGTTTTGTCATCTTTTGGTCCTTTGCAATGCAGCTGATTTCCTCCCAGCCTATTTTTTGAAGAGACTAAAATTCCAGATTTTCTGCTTTTTTCAATTGCATTTCATTTGATCCTATCTCCTTTCCAGAGTGTTTGTAAGCCTTTCTTTTGGGATTCACAAGATTCCTTTTCCCTTCCCGAAAGGAAATGAAATTTCGGGAAGGGAAAAGCAATCTTGCGATTTCAATGGGGACCAATAGAGGAATCTTTGGTGCATGTCCCTGCACTTGATGGCAGGCCATGCCTTTTGATGGCTTTGACTTTGGGAAAGATTTTTTTCTTTTTTTGGTTGTTTTCTGAAGTGTTCATGCCATGTCCCTCATATCTTGCCCCCTAAGTTCTGTCTTCCTCCTTGACTTTTTCCCCTGCTTTTGCAACATCTGTGAGCTTAGTTTTGGCATCTTTGGTCCTTTGCACTGCACATGATATACTGCCAGGCCATTTTCTTAGAGTCACTAAATTTCCCAAATTTTCTTTTTTTCTCCTCCAATTGCAATTCCTTTGATGTTGACTCCTTTCCAGCGTGTTTGTAGGTCCTTCTTTTCTGTTTTGGCCTTCAGTGGGGATCAATTTTGGCAAGCTTTGCTGCATGTGCCTGCCCTTGGTGGCGTATGGCCTGCCTGCATTTTGATGGCTTTGACTTTGGGAAAGATTTTTCCTATTTTTTTTTTTTTAATATTTTGAGTATTCATGCCATGTTCCTCATATCTTGCCCCCTGTTGTGTCTTCCTCCTTGACTTTTTCCCCTGCTTTTGCAACATCTGTGAGCTAAGTTTTGGCAGCTTTTGGTCCTTTGCAATGCAGCTGATTTCCTCACAGCCTATTTTTTGAAGAGACTAAAATTCCCAATTTTCTGCTTTTTTCAATTGCATTTCATTTGAACTTATCTCCGTTCCAGAGTGTTTGTAGGCCTTTCTTTTGGGATTCGCAAGATTCCTTTTCCCTTCCCGAAAGGAAATTTCATTTCCTTTCGGGAAGGGAAAAGGAATCTTGCGATTTCAATGGGGACCAATAGAGGAATCTTTGGTGCATGTCCCTGCACTTGATGGCAGGCCATGCCTTTTGATGGCTTTGACTTTGGGAAAGATTTTTTTCTTTTTTTGGTTGTTTTCTGAAGGGTTCATGCCATGTCCCTCATATCTTGCCCCCTAAGTTCTGTCTTCCTCCTTGACTTTTTCCCCTGCTTTTGCAACATCTGTGAGCTTAGTTTTGGCATCTTTTGGTCCTTTGCACTGCACCTGCTGAAACCCCAGGCCAGTTTCTTAGAGTCACTACATTTCCCAAATTTTCTTTTTTTCTCCTCCTATTGCAATTCCTTTGATGTTGTCTCCATTTCAGCGTGTTTGCAAGTCCTTCTTTTCTGTTTTGGCCTTCAGTGGGGATCAATTTTGGCAAGCTTTGCTGCATGTGCCTGCCCTTGGTGGCATATGGCCTGCCTGCATTTTGATGGCTTTGACTTTGGGAAAGATTTTTTCTATTTTTTTTTGGTTTGTTTTAAGTATTCATGCCATGTCCTTCATATCTTGCCCCCTAAGTAGTGTCTTCCTCCTTGACTTTTTCCCCAGCTTTTGCAACATCTGTGAGCTTAGTTTTTGCACCTTTTGGTCCTTTCCACTGCACCTGATAAAACCCCAGGCCATTTTCTTAGAGTCACTAAATTTCCCAAATTTTCTTTTTTTCTCCTCCAATTGCAATTCCTTTGATGTTGTCTCAATTCCAGCGTGTTTGCAAGTCCTTTTTTCTGTTTTGGCCTTCAGTGGGGATCAATTTTGGCAAGCTTTGCTGCATGTGCCTGCCCTTGGTGGCATATGGCCTGCCTGCATTTTGATGGCTTTGACTTTGGGAAAGATTTTTTCTTTTTTTTTTTTTATTATTGTAAGTATTCATGCCATGTCCCTCATATCTTCCCCCTTAGGTTTTGGCTTCCTCCTTCACTTTTTCCCCTGCTTTTGCAACATCTGTGAGCTTAGTTGTGGCATCTTTGGTCCTTTGCACTGCACATGATATACTACCAGGCCATTTTCTTAGAGTCACTAAATTTCCCAAATCTTGTTTTTTTCTCCTCCAATTGCAATTCCTTTGATGTTGACTCCTTTCAAGCATGTTTGTAGGTCCTTCTTTTCTGTTTTGGCCTTCAGTGGGGATCAATTTTGGCAAGCTTTGCTGCATGTGCCTGCCCTTTGTGGCGTATGGCCTGCCTGCATTTTGATGGCTTTGACTTTGGGAAAGATTTTTCCTATTTTTTTTTTTTAATATTTTGAGTATTCATGCCATGTTCCTCATATCTTGCCCCCTAAGTTGTGTCTTCCTCCTTGACTTTTTCCCCTGCTTTTGCAACATCTGTGAGCTTAGTTTTGGCACCTTTTGGTCCTTTGCAATGCAGCTGATTTCCTCACAGCTTATTTTTTGAAGAGACTAAAATTCCCAATTTTCTGCTTTTTTCAATTGCATTTCATTTGAACTTATCTCCTTTCCAGAGTGTTTGTAAGCCTTTCTTTTGGGATTCGCAAGATTCCTTTTCCCTTCCCGAAAGGAAATTTCATTTCCTTTCGGGAAGGGAAAAGGAATCTTGCGATTTCAATGGGGACCAATAGAGGAATCTTTGGTGCATGTCCCTGCACTTGATGGCAGGCCATGCCTTTTGATGGCTTTGACTTTGGGAAAGATTTTTTTCTTTTTTTGGTTGTTTTCTGAAGGGCTCATGCCATGTCCCTCATATCTTGCCCCCTAAGTTCTGTCTTCCTCCTTGACTTATTCCCCTGCTTTTGCAACATCTGTGAGCTTAGTTTTGGCACCTTTTGGTCCTTTGCACTGCACCTGATAAAACCACGGGCCATTTTCTTAGAGTCACTAAATTTCCCGAATTTTCTTTTTTTCTCCTCCAATTGCAATTCCTTTGATGTTGTCTCAATTCCAGCGTGTTTGCAAGTCCTTATTTTCTGTTTTGGCCTTCAGTGGGGATCAATTTTGGCAAGCTTTGCTGCATGTGCCTGCCCTTGGTGGCGTATGGCCTGCCTGCATTTTGATGGCTTTGACTGTGGTAAAGATTTTTTCTTTTTGTTTTCTTTTTTGTTTTAAGTATTCATGCCATGTCCCTCATATCTTGCCCCCTAAGTTGTGTCTTCCTCCTTGACATTTTCCCCTGATTTTGCACCATCTGTGAGCTTAGTTTTTGCATCTTTTGGTCCTTTGCACTGCACCTCATAAAACACCGGGCCCATTTTCTTAGAGTCACTAAATTTCTCAAATTTTCTTTTTTCTCTTGCAATTGCAATTCCCTAGATATTGTCTCCATTCCAGCGTATTTGTTGGTCCTTCTTTTCTGTTTTGGCCTTCAGTGGGGATCAATTTTGGCAAGCTTTGCTGCATGTGCCTGCACTTGCTGGCGTATGGCCTGCCTGCATTTTGATGGCTTTGACTTTGGGAAATGGTTTTTCTTTTTTTTTTTTTTTATTATTTTAAGCGTTCATGCCATGTCCCTCACATCTTGCCCCCTAAGTTGTGTCTTCCTCCTTGACTTTTTCCCCTGCTTTTGCAACATTTGTGAGCTTAGTTTTGGCATCTTTTGGTCCTTTGCTCTGCACCTGATATAAACCCAGGCCATTTTCTTAGAGTCACTAAATTTCCAAAATTTTCTTTTTTTCTCCTCCAATTGCAATTCCTTTGATGTTGACTCCTTTCCAGCGTGTTTGTAGCTCCTTCTTCTCTGTTTTGGCCTTCAGTGGGGATCAATTTTGGCAAGCTTTGCTGCATGTGCCTGCCCTTGGTGGCGTATGGCCTGCCTGCATTTTGATGGCTTTGACTTTGGGAAAGATTTTTTCTTTTTTTTTTTTTTTATTATTTTAACTATTCATGCCATGTCCCTCATATCTTGCCCCCTAAGTTGTGTCTTCCTCCTTGACTTTTTCCCCTGCTTTTGCAACATCTGTGAGCTTAGTTTTGGCACCTTTTGGTCCTTTGCAATGCAGCTGATTTCCTCACAGCCTATTTTTTGAAGAGACTAAAATTCCCAATTTTCTGCTTTTTTCAATTGCATTTCATTTGATCCTATCTCCTTTCCAGAGTGTTTGTTAGCCTTTCTTTTGGGATTCGCAAGATTCCTTTTCCCTTCCCGAAAGGAAATTTCATTTCCTTTCGGGAAGGGAAAAGGAATCTTGCGATTTCAATGGGGACCAATAGAGGAATCTTTGGTGCATGTTCCTGCACTTGATGGCAGGCCATGCCTTTTAAAGGCTTTGACTTTGGGAAAGATTTTTTTCTTTTTTTTGGTTGTTTTCTGAAGTGTTCATGCCATGTCCCTCATATCTTGCCCCCTAAGTTCTGTCTTCCTCCTTGACTTTTTCCCCTGCTTTTGCAACATCTGTGAGCTTAGTTTTGGCACCTTTTGGTCCTTTGCACTGCACCTGATAAAACCCCGGGCCATTTTCTTAGAGTCACTAAATTTCCCAAATTTTCATTTTTCTCCTGCTATTGCAATTCCTTTGATGTTGTCTCCATTCCAGCGTGTTTGTAGGTCCTTCTTTTCTGTTTTGGCCTTCAGTGGGGATCAATTTTGGCAAGCTTTGCTGCATGTGCCTGCCCTTGGTGGCGTATGGCCTGCCTGCATTTTGATGGCTTTGACTTTGGGAAAGATTTTTTCTTTTTTTTTTTTTATTATTGTAAGTATTCATGCCATGTCCCTCATATCTTGCCCCCTAAGTTGTGTCTTCCTCCTTGACTTTTTCCCCTGCTTTTACAAAATCTGTGAGCTTAGTTTTGGCACCTTTTGGTCCTTTGCACTGCACCTGATAAAACCCCAGGCCATTTTCTTAGAGTCACTAAATTTCCCAAATTTTCTTTTTTTCTCCTCCAATTGCAAATCCTTTGATGTTGTCTCCTTTCCAGCGTGTTTGCAGCTCCGTCTTTTCTGTTTTGGCCTTCAGTGGGATCAATTTTGGCATGCTTTGCTGCATGTGCCTGCCCTTGGTGGCGTATGGCCTGCCTGCATTTTGATGGCTTTGATTTGGGAAAGATTTTTCTTTTTTTTTTTTTTATTTTTTTAAGTATTCACGCCATGTCCCTCATATCTTGCTCCCTAAGTTGTGTCTTCCTCCTTGAATTTTTCCCCTGCTTTTGCAACATCTGTGAGCTTAGATTTGGCACCTTTTGGTCCTTTGCAATGCAGCTGATTTCCTCACAGCCTATTTTATGGATAGACTAAAATTCCAGATTTTCTGATTTTTCAATTGCATTTCATTTGATCCTATCTCCTTTCCAGAGTGTTTGTAAGCCTTTCTTTTGGGATTCGCAAGATTCCTTTTCCCTTCCCGAAAGGAAATTTCATTTCCTTTCGGGAAGGGAAAAGGAATCTTGCGATTTCAATGGGGACCAATAGAGGAATCTTTGGTGCATGTCCCTGCACTTGATGGCAGGCCATGCCTTTTGATGGCTTTGACTTTGGGAAATATTTTTTTCTTTTTTTGGTTGTTTTCTGAAGTGTTTCATGCCATGTCCCTCATAACTTGCCCCCTACGTTGTGTCTTCCTCCTTGACTTTTTCCCCTGCTTTTGCAACATTTGTGAGCTTTGTTTTGGCAACTTTTGGTCCTTTGCACTGCACCTGATAAAACCCCAGGCCATTTTCTTAGAGTCACTAAATTTCCCACATTTTCTTTTTTTCTCCTCCAGTTGCAATTCCTTTGATGTTGACTCCTTTCCAGCGTGTTTGTAGGTCCCTTCTTTTCTGTTTTGGCCTTCAGTGGGGATCAATTTTGGCAAGCTTTGCTGCATGTGCCTGCCCATGCTGGCGTATGGGCTGCCTGCATTTTGATGGCTTTAACTTTGGGAAAGATTTTTTCTTTTTTTTTTTTTTTTATTTTTTAAGTATTCATGCCATGTCCCTCATATCTTGCCCCCTAAGTTGTGTCTTCCTCCTTGACTTTTTCCCCTGCTTTTGCAACATCTGTGAGCTTAGTTTTGGCATCTTTTGGTCCTTTGCAATGCTGGTGATTTCCTCACAGCCTATTTTTTGAAGTGACTAAAATTCCAGATTTTCTGCTTTTTTCAATTGCATTTCATTTGAACCTATCTCCTTTCCAGAGTTTTTGTACGCCTTTCTTTTGGGATCCGCAAGATTCCTTTTCCCTTCCCGAAAGGAAATTTCATTTCCTTTCGGGAAGGGAAAAGGAATCTTGCGATTTCAATGGGGACCAATAGAGGAATCTTTGGTGCATGTCCCTGCACTTGATGGCAGGCCATGCCTTTTGATGGCTTTGACTTTGGGAAAGATTTTTTTCTTTTTTTGGTTGTTTTCTGAAGTGTTCATGCCATGTCCCTCATATCTTGCCCCCTAAGTTGTGTCTTCCTCCTTGACTTTTTCCCCCGCTTTTGCAACATCTGTGAGCTTAGTTTTGGCATCTTTTGGTCCTTTGCACTGCACCTGATAAAAACCCAGGCCACTTTCTAAGAGTCACTAAATTTCCCAAATTTTCTTTTTTTCTCCTCCAATTGCAATTCCTTTGATGTTGACTCCTTTCCAGCGTGTTTGTAGGTCCTTCTTTTCTGTTTTGGCCTTCAGTGGGGATCAATTTTGGCAAGCTTTGCTGCATGTGCCTGCCCTTGGTGGCGTATGGCCTGCCTGCATTTTGATGGCTTTGACTTTGGAAAGATTTTTGCTTTTTTCTTTCTTTTTTGTTTTAAGTATTCATGCCATGTCCCTCATATCTTGCCCCCTAAGTTGTGCCTTCCTCCTTGACTTTTTCCCCTGCTTTTGCAACATCTGTGAGCTTAGTTTTGGCATCTTTTGGTCCTTTGCACTGCACCTGATATAAACCCAGGCCATTTTCTTGGAATCACTAACTTACCCAAATTTTCTTTTTTTTTTTTATAAATTGAATTCCTTTGATGTTGTCTCCATTCCAGCGTGTTTGTAGGTCCTTCTTTTCTGTTTTGGCCTTCAGTGGGGATCAATTTTGGCAAGCTTTGCTGCATGTGCCTGCCCTTGCTGGCGTATGGCCTGCCTGCATTTTGATGGCTTTGACTTTGGCAAAATTTTTTCTTTTTTTTCTTTTTTTTTTTTTTTTTGTTTTAAGTATTCATGCCATGGTCCCTCATATCTTGCCCCCTAAGTTGAGTCTTCCTCCTTGACTTTCTCCCCTGCTTTTGCAACATCTGTGAGCTTAGTTTTGGCATCTTTTGGTCCTTTGCACTGCACCTGATAAAACCCCAGTCCAATTTGTTAGAGTCACTAAATTTCCCAAATTTTCTTTTTTTCTCCTCCTTTTGCAATTCCTTTGATGTTGACTCCTTTCCAGCGTGTTTGTAGGTCCTTCTTTTCTATTTTGGCCTTCAGAGGGGATCAATTTTAGCAAGCTTTGCTGCATGTGCCTGCCCTTGGTGGCGTATGGCCTGCCTGCATTTTGATGGCTTTGATTTGGAAAAGATTTTTCTTTTTTTTTTTTTTTATTGTTTTAAGTATTCACGCCATGTCCCTCATATCTTGCTCCCTAAGTTGTGTCTTCCTCCTTGAATTTTTCCCCTGCTTTTGCAACATCTGTGAGCTTAGTTTTGGCACCTTTTGGTCCTTTGCAATGCAGCTGATTTCCTCTCAGCCTATTTTATGGATAGACTAAAATTCCAGATTTTCTGCTTTTTTCAATTGCATTTCATTTGATCCTATCTCCTTTCCAGAGTGTTTGTAAGCCTTTCTTTTGGGATTCGCAAGATTCCCTTTTCCCTTCCCGAAAGGAAATTTCATTTCCTTTCGGGAAGGGAAAAGGAATCTTGCGATTTCAATGGGGACCAATAGAGGAATCTTTGGTGCATGTCCCTGCACTTGATGGCAGGCCATGCCTTTTGATGGCTTTGACTTTGGGAAATATTTTTTTCTTTTTTTGGTTGTTTTCTGAAGTGTTCATGCCATGTCCCTCATAACTTGCCCCCTAAGTTGTGTCTTCCTCCTTGACTTTTTCCCCTGCTTTTGCAACATTTGTGAGCTTTGTTTTGGCATCTTTTGGTCCTTTGCACTGCACCTGATATAAACCCAGGCCATTTTCTTAGAGTCAATAAATTTCCCAAATTTTCTTTTTTTCTCCTCCAATTGCAATTCCTTTGATGTTGACTCCTTTCCAGCGTGTTTGTAGGTCCTTCTTTTCTGTTTTGGCCTTCAGTGGGGATCAATTTTGGCAAGCTTTGCTGCATGTGCCTGCCCATGCTGGCGTATGGGCTGCCTGCATTTTGATGGCTTTAACTTTGGGAAAGATTTTTTCTTTTTTTTTTTTTTAATTTTTTAAGTATTCATGCCATGTCCCTCATATCTTGCCCCCTAAGTTGTGTCTTCCTCCTTGACTTTTTCCCCTGCTTTTGCAACATCTGTGAGCTTAGTTTTGGCATCTTTTGGTCCTTTGCAATGCTGGTGATTTCCTCACAGCCTATTTTTTGAAGTGACTAAAATTCCAGATTTTCTGCTTTTTTCAATTGCATTTCATTTGAACCTATCTCCTTTCCAGAGTTTTTGTACGCCTTTCTTTTGGGATCCGCAAGATTCCTTTTCCCTTCCCGAAAGGAAATTTCATTTCCTTTCGGGAAGGGAAAAGGAATCTTGCGATTTCAATGGGGACCAATAGAGGAATCTTTGGTGCATGTCCCTGCACTTGATGGCAGGCCATGCCTTTTGATGGCTTTGACTTTGGGAAAGATTTTTTTCTTTTTTTGGTTGTTTTCTGAAGTGTTCATGCCATGTCCCTCATATCTTGCCCCCTAAGTTGTGTCTTCCTCCTTGACTTTTTCCCCCGCTTTTGCAACATCTGTGAGCTTAGTTTTGGCATCTTTTGGTCCTTTGCACTGCACCTGATAAAAACCCAGGCCACTTTCTAAGAGTCACTAAATTTCCCAAATTTTCTTTTTTTTCTCCTCCAATTGCAATTCCTTTGATGTTGACTCCTTTCCAGCGTGTTTGTAGGTCCTTCTTTTCTGTTTTGGCCTTCAGTGGGGATCAATTTTGGCAAGCTTTGCTGCATGTGCCTGCCCTTGGTGGCGTATGGCCTGCCTGCATTTTGATGGCTTTGACTTTGGAAAGATTTTTGCTTTTTTCTTTCTTTTTTGTTTTAAGTATTCATGCCATGTCCCTCATATCTTGCCCCCTAAGTTGTGCCTTCCTCCTTGACTTTTTCCCCTGCTTTTGCAACATCTGTGAGCTTAGTTTTGGCATCTTTTGGTCCTTTGCACTGCACCTGATATAAACCCAGGCCATTTTCTTGGAATCACTAACTTACCCAAATTTTCTTTTTTTTTTTTATAAATTGAATTCCTTTGATGTTGTCTCCATTCCAGCGTGTTTGTAGGTCCTTCTTTTCTGTTTTGGCCTTCAGTGGGGATCAATTTTGGCAAGCTTTGCTGCATGTGCCTGCCCTTGGTGGCGTATGGCCTGCCTGCATTTTGATGGCTTTGACTTTGGCAAAATTTTTTCTTTTTTTTCTTTTTTTTTTTTTTTTGTTTTAAGTATTCATGCCATGTCCCTCATATCTTGCCCCCTAAGTTGAGTCTTCCTCCTTGACTTTTTCCCCTGCTTTTGCAACATCTGTGAGCTTAGTTTTGGCATCTTTTGGTCCTTTGCACTGCACCTGATAAAACCCCAGTCCAATTTGTTAGAGTCACTAAATTTCCCAAATTTTCTTTTTTTCTCCTCCTTTTGCAATTCCTTTGATGTTGACTCCTTTCCAGCGTGTTTGTAGGTCCTTCTTTTCTATTTTGGCCTTCAGAGGGGATCAATTTTAGCAAGCTTTGCTGCATGTGCCTGCCCTTGTGGCGTATGGCCTGCCTGCATTTTGATGGCTTTGATTTGGGAAAGATTTTTCTTTTTTTTTTTTTTATTGTTTTAAGTATTCACGCCATGTCCCTCATATCTTGCTCCCTAAGTTGTGTCTTCCTCCTTGACTTTTTCCCCTGCTTTTGCAACATCTGTGAGCTTAGTTTTGGCACCTTTTGGTCCTTTGCAATGCAGCTGATTTCCTCACAGCCTATTTTATGGATAGACTAAAATTCCAGATTTTCTGCTTTTTTCAATTGCATTTCATTTGATCCTATCTCCTTTCCAGAGTGTTTGTAAGCCTTTCTTTTGGGATTCGCAAGATTCCTTTTCCCTTCCCGAAAGGAAATTTCATTTCCTTTCGGGAAGGGAAAAGGAATCTTGCGATTTCAATGGGGACCAATAGAGGAATCTTTGGTGCATGTCCCTGCACTTGATGGCAGGCCATGCCTTTTGATGGCTTTGACTTTGGGAAAGATTTTTTTCTTTTTTTGGTTGTTTTCTGAAGTGTTCATGCCATGTCCCTCATAACTTGCCCCCTAAGTTGTGTCTTCCTTCTTGACTTTTTCCCCTGCTTTTGCAACATTTGTGAGCTTTGTTTTGGCAACTTTTGGTCCTTTGCACTGCACCTGATAAAACCCCCAGGCCATTTTCTTAGAGTCACTAAATTTCCCACATTTTCTTTTTTTTCTCCTCCAGTTGCAATTCCTTTGATGTTGACTCCTTTCCAGCGTGTTTGTAGGTCCTTCTTTTCTGTTTTGGTCTTGAGTGGGGATCAATTTTGGCAAGCTTTGCTGCATGTGCCTGCCCTTGGTGGCGTATGGCCTGCCTGCATTCTGATGGCTTTGACTTTGGGAAAGATTTTTTCTTTTTTATTTTTTTATTATTTTAAATATTCATGCCATGTCCCTCATATCTTGCCCCCTAAGTTGTGGCTTCCTCCTTGACTTTTTCCCCTGCTTTTGCAACATCTGTGAGCTTAGTTTTGGCATCTTGTGGTCCTTTGCACTGCACCTGATATAAACCCAGGCCATTTTCTTAGAGTCAATAAATTTCCCAAATTTTCTTTTTTCTCCTCCAATTGCAATTCTTTTGATGTTGACTCCTTTCCAGCGTGTTTGTAGGTCCTTCTTTTCTGTTTTGGCCTTCAGTGGGGATCAATTTTGGCAAGCTTTGCTGCATGTGCCTGCCCATGCTGGCGTAAGGGCTGCCTGCATTTTGATGGCTTTAACTTTGGAAAGATTTTTTTCTTTTTTTTTTTTTTAATTTTTTAAATATTCATGCCATGTCCCTCATATCTTGCCCCCTAAGTTGTGTCTTCCTCCTTGACTTTTTCCCCTGCTTTTGCAACATCTGTGAGCTTAGTTTTGGCATCTTTTGGTTATTTGCAATGCTGGTGATTTCCTCACAGCCTATTTTTTGAAGTGACTAAAATTCCAGATTTTCTGCTTTTTTCAATTGCATTTCATTTGAACCTATCTCCTTTCCAGAGTTTTTGTACACCTTTCTTTTGGGATCCGCAAGATTCCTTTTCCCTTCCCGAAAGGAAATTTCATTTCCTTTCGGGAAGGGAAAAGGAATCTTGCGATTTCAATGGGGACCAATAGAGGAATCTTTGGTGCATGTCCCTGCACTTGATGGCAGGCCATGCCTTTTGATGGCTTTGACTTTGGGAAAGATTTTTTTCTTTTTTTGGTTGTTTTCTGAAGTGTTCATGCCATGTCCCTCATATCTTGCCCCCTAAGTTGTGTCTTCCTCCTTGACTTTTTCCCCCGCTTTTGCAACATCTGTGAGCTTAGTTTTGGCATCTTTTGGTCCTTTGCACTGCACCTGATAAAAACCCAGGCCACTTTCTAAGAGTCACTAAATTTCCCAAATTTTCTTTTTTTCTCCTCCAATTGCAATTCCTTTGATGTTGACTCCTTTCCAGCGTGTTTGTAGGTCCTTCTTTTCTGTTTTGGCCTTCAGTGGGGATCAATTTTGGCAAGCTTTGCTGCATGTGCCTGCCCTTGGTGGCGTATGGCCTGCCTGCATTTTGATGGCTTTAACTTTGGAAAGATTTTTGCTTTTTTCTTTCTTTTTTGTTTTAAGTATTCATGCCATGTCCCTCATATCTTGCCCCCTAAGTTGTGCCTTCCTCCTTGACTTTTTCCCCTGCTTTTGCAACATCTGTGAGCTTAGTTTTGGCATCTTTTGGTCCTTTGCACTGCACCTGATATAAACCCAGGCCATTTTCTTGGAATCACTAACTTACCCAAATTTTCTTTTTTTTTTTTATGAATTGAATTCCTTTGATGTTGTCTCCATTCCAGCGTGTTTGTAGGTCCTTCTTTTCTGTTTTGGCCTTCAGTGGGGATCAATTTTGGCAAGCTTTGCTGCATGTGCCTGCCCTTGCTGGCGTATGGCCTGCCTGCATTTTGATGGCTTTGACTTTGGCAAAATTTTTTCTTTTTTTTCTTTTTTTTTTTTTTTTGTTTTAAGTATTCATGCCATGTCCCTCATATCTTGCCCCCTAAGTTGAGTCTTCCTCCTTGACTTTTTCCCCTGCTTTTGCAACATCTGTGAGCTTAGTTTTGGCATCTTTTGGTCCTTTGCACTGCACCTGATAAAACCCCAGTCCAATTTGTTAGAGTCACTAAATTTCCCAAATTTTCTTTTTTTCTCCTCCTTTTGCAATTCCTTTGATGTTGACTCCTTTCCAGCGTGTTTGTAGGTCCTTCTTTTCTATTTTGGCCTTCAGAGGGGATCAATTTTAGCAAGCTTTGCTGCATGTGCCTGCCCTTGGTGGCGTATGGCCTGCCTGCATTTTGATGGCTTTGATTTGGGAAAGATTTTTCTTTTTTTTTTTTTTTATTGTTTTAAGTATTCACGCCATGTCCCTCATATCTTGCTCCCTAAGTTGTGTCTTCCTCCTTGAATTTTTCCCCTGCTTTTGCAACATCTGTGAGCTTAGTTTTGGCATCTTTTGGTCCTTTGCAATGCAGCTGATTTCCTCTCAGCCTATTTTATGGATAGACTAAAATTCCAGATTTTCTGCTTTTTTCAATTGCATTTCATTTGAACCTATCTCCTTTCCAGAGTGTTTGTAAGCCTTTCTTTTGGGATTCGCAAGATTCCTTTTCCCTTCCAGAAAGGAAATTTCATTTCCTTTCGGGAAGGGAAAAGGAATCTTGCGATTTCAATGGGGACCAATAGTGGAATCTTTGGTGCATGTCCCTGCACTTGATGGCAGGCCATGCCTTTTGATGGCTTTGACTTTGGGAAAGATTTTTTTCTTTTTTTGGTTGTTTTCTGAAGTGTTCATGCCATGTCCCTCATATCTTGCCCCCTAAGTTGTGTCTTCCTCCTTGACTTTTTCCCCCGCTTTTGCAACATCTGTGAGCTTAGTTTTGGCATCTTTTGGTCCTTTGCACTGCACCTGATAAAAACCCAGGCCACTTTCTAAGAGTCACTAAATTTCCCAAATTTTCTTTTTTTCTCCTCCAATTGCAATTCCTTTGATGTTGACTCCTTTCCAGCGTGTTTGTAGGTCCTTCTTTTCTGTTTTGGCCTTCAGTGGGGATCAATTTTGGCAAGCTTTGCTGCATGTGCCTGCCCTTGGTGGCGTATGGCCTGCCTGCATTTTGATGGCTTTAACTTTGGAAAGATTTTTGCTTTTTTCTTTCTTTTTTGTTTTAAGTATTCATGCCATGTCCCTCATATCTTGCCCCCTAAGTTGTGCCTTCCTCCTTGACTTTTTCCCCTGCTTTTGCAACATCTGTGAGCTTAGTTTTGGCATCTTTTGGTCCTTTGCACTGCACCTGATATAAACCCAGGCCATTTTCTTGGAATCACTAACTTACCCAAATTTTCTTTTTTTTTTTTATGAATTGAATTCCTTTGATGTTGTCTCCATTCCAGCCTGTTTGTAGGTCCTTCTTTTCTGTTTTGGCCTTCAGTGGGGATCAATTTTGGCAAGCTTTGCTGCATGTGCCTGCCCTTGGTGGCGTATGGCCTGCCTGCATTTTGATGGCTTTGACTTTGGCAAAATTTTTTCTTTTTTTTCTTTTTTTTTTTTTTTTGTTTTAAGTATTCATGCCATGTCCCTCATATCTTGCCCCCTAAGTTGAGTCTTCCTCCTTGACTTTTTCCCCTGCTTTTGCAACATCTGTGAGCTTAGTTTTGGCATCTTTTGGTCCTTTGCACTGCACCTGCTAAAACCCCAGGCCAATTTGTTAGAGTCACTAAATTTCCCAAATTTTCTTTTTTTCTCCTCCTTTTGCAATTCCTTTGATGTTGACTCCTTTCCAGCGTGTTTGTAGGTCCTTCTTTTCTATTTTGGCCTTCAGAGGGGATCAATTTTAGCAAGCTTTGCTGCATGTGCCTGCCCTTGGTGGCGTATGGCCTGCCTGCATTTTGATGGCTTTGATTTGGGAAAGATTTTTCTTTTTTTTTTTTTTTATTGTTTTAAGTATTCACGCCATGTCCCTCATATCTTGCTCCCTAAGTTGTGTCTTCCTCCTTGAATTTTTCCCCTGCTTTTGCAACATCTGTGAGCTTAGTTTTGGCACCTTTTGGTCCTTTGCAATGCAGCTGATTTCCTCTCAGCCTATTTTATGGATAGACTAAAATTCCAGATTTTCTGCTTTTTTCAATTGCATTTCATTTGAACCTATCTCCTTTCCAGCGTGTTTGTAAGCCTTTCTTTTGGGATTCGCAAGATTCCTTTTCCCTTCCCGAAAGGAAATTTCATTTCCTTTCGGGAAGGGAAAAGGAATCTTGCGATTTCAATGGGGACCAATAGAGGAATCTTTGGTGCATGTTCCTGCACTTGATGGCAGGCCATGCCTTTTGATGGCTTTGACTTTGGGAAATATTTTTTTCTTTTTTTGGTTGTTTTCTGAAGTGTTCATGCCATGTCCCTCATAACTTGCCCCCTAAGTTGTGTCTTCCTCCTTGACTTTTTCCCCTGCTTTTGCAACATTTGTGAGCTTTGTTTTGGCAACTTTTGGTCCTTTGCACTGCACCTGATAAAACCCCAGGCCATTTTCTTAGAGTCACTAAATTTCCCACATTTTCTTTTTTTCTCCTCCAGTTGCAATTCCTTTAATGTTGACTCCTTTCCAGCGTGTTTGTAGGTCCTTCTTTTCTGTTTTGGTCTTGAGTGGGGATCAATTTTGGCAAGCTTTGCTGCATGTGCCTGCCCTTGCTGGCGTATGGCCTGCCTGCATTTTGATGGCTTTGACTTTGGGAAAGATTTTTTCTTTTTTATTTTTTTATTATTTTAAATATTCATCTCATGTCCCTCATATCTTGCCCCCTAAGTTGTGTCTTCCTCCTTGACTTTTTCCCCTGCTTTTGCAACATCTGTGAGCTTAGTTTTGGCATCTTTTGGTCCTTTGCACTGCACCTGATATAAACCACGGGCCATTTTCTTAGAGTCAATAAATTTCCCAAATTTTCTTTTTTTCTCCTCCAATTGCAATTCCTTTGATGTTGACTCCTTTCCAGCGTGTTTGTAGGTCCTTCTTTTCTGTTTTGGCCTTCAGTGGGGATCAATTTTGGCAAGCTTTGCTGCATGTGCCTGGCCATGCTGGCGTATGGGCTGCCTGCATTTTGATGGCTTTAACTTTGGGAAAGATTTTTTCTTTTTTTTTTTTTTAATTTTTTAAGTATTCATGCCATGTCCCTCATATCTTGCCCCCTAAGTTGTGTCTTCCTCCTTGACTTTTTCCCCTGCTTTTGCAACATCTGTGAGCTTAGTTTTGGCATCTTTTGGTCCTTTGCAATGCTGGTGATTTCCTCACAGCCTATTTTTTGAAGTGACTAAAATTCCAGATTTTCTGCTTTTTTCAATTGCATTTCATTTGAACCTATCTCCTTTCCAGAGTTTTTGTACGCCTTTCTTTTGGGATCCGCAAGATTCCTTTTCCCTTCCCGAAAGGAAATTTCATTTCCTTTCGGGAAGGGAAAAGGAATCTTGCGATTTCAATGGGGACCAATAGAGGAATCTTTGGTGCATGTCCCTGCACTTGATGGCAGGCCATGCCTTTTGATGGCTTTGACTTTGGGAAAGATTTTTTTCTTTTTTTGGTTGTTTTCTGAAGTGTTCATGCCATGTCCCTCATATCTTGCCCCCTAAGTTGTGTCTTCCTCCTTGACTTTTTCCCCCGCTTTTGCAACATCTGTGAGCTTAGTTTTGGCATCTTTTGGTCCTTTGCACTGCACCTGATAAAAACCCAGGCCACTTTCTAAGAGTCACTAAATTTCCCAAATTTTCTTTTTTTCTCCTCCAATTGCAATTCCTTTGATGTTGACTCCTTTCCAGCGTGTTTGTAGGTCCTTCTTTTCTCTTTTGGCCTTCAGTGGGGATCAATTTTGGCAAGCTTTGCTGCATGTGCCTGCCCTTGCTGGCGTATGGCCTGCCTGCATTTTGATGGCTTTGACTTTGGGAAAGATTTTTTCTTTTTTATTTTTTTATTATTTTAAATATTCATCTCATGTCCCTCATATCTTGCCCCCTAAGTTGTGTCTTCCTCCTTGACTTTTTCCCCTGCTTTTGCAACATCTGTGAGCTTAGTTTTGGCATCTTTTGGTCCTTTGCACTGCACCTGATATAAACCACGGGCCATTTTCTTAGAGTCAATAAATTTCCCAAATTTTCTTTTTTTCTCCTCCAATTGCAATTCCTTTGATGTTGACTCCTTTCCAGCGTGTTTGTAGGTCCTTCTTTTCTGTTTTGGCCTTCAGTGGGGATCAATTTTGGCAAGCTTTGCTGCATGTGCCTGGCCATGCTGGCGTATGGGCTGCCTGCATTTTGATGGCTTTAACTTTGGGAAAGATTTTTTCTTTTTTTTTTTTTTAATTTTTTAAGTATTCATGCCATGTCCCTCATATCTTGCCCCCTAAGTTGTGTCTTCCTCCTTGACTTTTTCCCCTGCTTTTGCAACATCTCTGAGCTTAGTTTTGGCATCTTTTGGTCCTTTGCAATGCTGGTGATTTCCTCACAGCCTATTTTTTGAAGTGACTAAAATTCCAGATTTTCTGCTTTTTTCAATTGCATTTCATTTGAACCTATCTCCTTTCCAGAGTTTTTGTACGCCTTTCTTTTGGGATCCGCAAGATTCCTTTTCCCTTCCCAAAAGGAAATTTCATTTCCTTTCGGGAAGGGAAAAGGAATCTTGCGATTTCAATGGGGACCAATAGAGGAATCTTTGGTGCATGTCCCTGCACTTGATGGCAGGCCATGCCTTTTGATGGCTTTGACTTTGGGAAAGATTTTTTTCTTTTTTTGGTTGTTTTCTGAAGTGTTCATGCCATGTCCCTCATATCTTGCCCCCTAAGTTGTGTCTTCCTCCTTGACTTTTTCCCCCGCTTTTGCAACATCTGTGAGCTTAGTTTTGGCATCTTTTGGTCCTTTGCACTGCACCTGATAAAAACCCAGGCCACTTTCTAAGAGTCACTAAATTTCCCAAATTTTCTTTTTTTCTCCTCCAATTGCAATTCCTTTGATGTTGACTCCTTTCCAGCGTGTTTGTAGGTCCTTCTTTTCTCTTTTGGCCTTCAGTGGGGATCAATTTTGGCAAGCTTTGCTGCATGTGCCTGCCCTTGGTGGCGTATGGCCTGCCTGCATTTTGATGGCTTTGACTTTGGAATGATTTTTGCTTTTTTCTTTCTTTTTTGTTTTAAGTATTCATGCCATGTCCCTCATATCTTGCCCCCTAAGTTGTGCCTTCCTCCTTGACTTTTTCCCCTGCTTTTGCAACATCTGTGAGCTTAGTTTTGGCATCTTTTGGTCCTTTGCACTGCACCTGATATAAACCCAGGCCATTTTCTTGGAATCACTAACTTACCCAAATTTTCTTTTTTTTTTTTATGAATTGAATTCCTTTGATGTTGTCTCCATTCCAGCGTGTTTGTAGGTCCTTCTTTTCTGTTTTGGCCTTCAGTGGGGATCAATTTTGGCAAGCTTTGCTGCATGTGCCTGCCCTTGCTGGCGTATGGCCTGCCTGCATTTTGATGGCTTTGACTTTGGCAAAATTTTTTCTTTTTTTTCTTTTTTTTTTTTTTTTGTTTTAAGTATTCATGCCATGTCCCTCATATCTTGCCCCCTAAGTTCTGTCTTCCTCCTTGACTTTTTCCCCTGCTTTTGCAACATCTGTGAGCTTAGTTTTGGCATCTTTTGGTCCTTTGCACTGCACCTGATAAAACCCCAGTCCAATTTGTTAGAGTCACTAAATTTCCCAAATTTTCTTTTTTTCTCCTCCTTTTGCAATTCCTTTGATGTTGACTCCTTTCCAGCGTGTTTGTAGGTCCTTCTTTTCTATTTTGGCCTTCAGAGGGGATCAATTTTAGCAAGCTTTGCTGCATGTGCCTGCCCTTGGTGGCGTATGGCCTGCCTGCATTTTGATGGCTTTGATTTGGGAAAGATTTTTCTTTTTTTTTTTTTTATTGTTTTAAGTATTCACGCCATGTCCCTCATATCTTGCTCCCTAAGTTGTGTCTTCCTCCTTGAATTTTTCCCCTGCTTTTGCAACATCTGTGAGCTTAGTTTTGGCACCTTTTGGTCCTTTGCAATGCAGCTGATTTCCTCACAGCCTATTTTATGGATAGACTAAAATTCCAGATTTTCTGCTTTTTTCAATTGCATTTCATTTGATCCTATCTCCTTTCCAGAGTGTTTGTAAGCCTTTCTTTTGGGATTCGCAAGATTCCTTTTCCCTTCCCGAAAGGAAATTTCATTTCCTTTCGGGAAGGGAAAAGGAATCTTGCGATTTCAATGGGGACCAATAGAGGAATCTTTGGTGCATGTCCCTGCACTTGATGGCAGGCCATGCCTTTTGATGGCTTTGAGTTTGGGAAAGATTTTTTCTTTTTTTGGTTGTTTTCTGAAGTGTTCATGCCATGTCCCTCATATCTTGCCCCCTAAGTTCTGTCTTCCTCCTTGACTTTTTCCCCTGCTTTTGCAACATCTGTGAGCTTTGTTTTGGCACCTTTTGGTCCTTTGCACTGCACCTGATAAAACCCCGGGCCATTTTCTTAGAGTCACTAAATTTCTCAAATTTTCTTTTTTCTCTTGCAATTGCAATTCCCTAGATATTGTCTCCATTCCAGCCTATTTGTTGGTCCTTCTTTTCTGTTTTGGTCTTGAGTGGGGATCAATTTTGGCAAGCTTTGCTGCATGTGCCTGCCCTTGGTGGCGTATGGCCTGCCTGAATTTTGATGGCTTTGACTTTGGGAAAGATTTTTTCTTTTTTTTTTTTTTATTATTTTAAATATTCATGCCATGTCCCTCATATCTTGCCCCCTAAGTTGTGTCTTCCTCCTTGACTTTTTCCCCTGCTTTTGCAACATCTGTGAGCTTAGTTTTGGCATCTTTTGGTCCTTTGCACTGCACCTGATATAAACCCAGGCCATTTTCTTAGAGTCAATAAATTTCCCAAATTTTCTTTTTTTCTCCTCCTTTTGCAATTCCTTTGATGTTGACTCCTTTCCAGCGTGTTTGTAGGTCCTTCTTTTCTGTTTTGTCCTTCAGTGGGGATCAATTTTGGCAAGCTTTGCTGCATGTGCCTGCCCATGCTGGCGTATGGGCTGCCTGCATTTTGATGGCTTTAACTTTGGGAAAGATTTTTTCTTTTTTTTTTTTTTAATTTTTTAAGTATTCATGCCATGTCCCTCATATCTTGCCCCCTAAGTTGTGTCTTCCTCCTTGACTTTTTCCCCTGCTTTTGCAACATCTGTGAGCTTAGTTTTGGCACCTTTTGGTCCTTTGCAATGCAGCTGATTTCCTCACAGCCTATTTTTTGAAGTGACTAAAATTCCAGATTTTCTGCTTTTTTCAATTGCATTTCATTTGAACCTATCTCCTTTCCAGAGTTTTTGTACGCCTTTCTTTTGGGATCCGCAAGATTCCTTTTCCCTTCCCGAAAGGAAATTTCATTTCCTTTCGGGAAGGGAAAAGGAATCTTGCGATTTCAATGGGGACCAATAGAGGAATCTTTGGTGCATGTCCCTGCACTTGATGGCAGGCCATGCCTTTTGATGGCTTTGAATTTGGGAAAGATTTTTTTCTTTTTTTGGTTGTTTTCTGAAGTGTTCATGCCATGTCCCTCATATCTTGCCCCCTAAGTTGTGTCTTCCTCCTTGACTTTTTCCCCCGCTTTTGCAACATCTGTGAGCTTAGTTTTGGCATCTTTTGGTCCTTTGCACTGCACCTGATAAAAACCCAGGCCACTTTCTAAGAGTCACTAAATTTCCCAAATTTTCTTTTTTTCTCCTCCAATTGCAATTCCTTTGATGTTGACTCCTTTCCAGCGTGTTTGTAGGTCCTTCTTTTCTGTTTTGGCCTTCAGTGGGGATCAATTTTGGCAAGATTTGCTGCATGTGCCTGCCCTTGGTGGCGTATGGCCTGCCTGCATTTTGATGGCTTTGACTTTGGAAAGATTTTTGCTTTTTTCTTTCTTTTTTGTTTTAAGTATTCATGCCATGTCCCTCATATCTTGCCCCCTAAGTTGTGCCTTCCTCCTTGACTTTTTCCCCTGCTTTTGCAACATCTGTGAGCTTAGTTTTGGCATCTTTTGGTCCTTTGCACTGCACCTGATATAAACGGAGGCCATTTTCTTAGAGTCACTAACTTACCCAAATTTTCTTTTTTTTTTTTATAAATTGAATTCCTTTGATGTTGTCTCCATTCCAGCGTGTTTGTAGGTCCTTCTTTTCTGTTTTGGCCTTCAGTGGGGATCAATTTTGGCAAGCTTTGCTGCATGTGCCTGCCCTCGCTGGCGTATGGCCTGCCTGCATTTGATGGCTTTGACTTTGGCAAAATTTTTTCTTTTTTTTCTTTTTTTTTTTTTTTTTGTTTTAAGTATTCATGCCATGTCCCTCATATCTTGCCCCCTAAGTTGTGTCTTCCTCCTTGACTTTTTCCCCTGCTTTTGCAACATCTGTGAGCTTAGTTTTGGCATCTTTTGGTCCTTTGCACTGCACATGATAATACCCCAGGCCATTTTCTTAGAGTCACTCAATTTCCCACATTTGCTTTTTTTCTCCTCCAATTGCAATTCCTTTGATGTTGACTCCATTCCAGCGTGTTTGTAGGTCCTTCTTTTCTGTTTTGGCCTTCGGTGGAGATCAGTTTTGGCAAGATTTGCTGCATGTGCCTGCCCTTGCTGGCGTATGGCCTGCCTGCATTTTGATGGCTTTGACTTTGGGAAAGATTTTTCCTTCTTTATTTTTTATTATTTTAAGTATTCATGCCATGTCCCTCACATCTTGCCCCCTATGTTGTGTCTTCCTCCTTGACTTTTTCCCCTGCTTTTGCAACATCTGTGAGCTTAGTTTTGGCACCTTTTGGTCCTTTGCACTGCACCTGATAAAAACGCAGGCCTTTTTTTTAGATACACTAAATTTCCCAAATTTTCTTTTTTTCTCCTCCAATTGCAATTCCTTTGATGTTGACTCCTTTCCAGCGTGTTTGTAGGTCCTTCTTTTCTGTTTTGGCCTTCAGTGGGGATCAATTTTGGCAAGCTTTGCTGCATGTGACTGCCCTTGGTGGCGTATGGCCTGCCTGCATTTTGATGGCTTTGACTTTGGAAAGATTTTTGCTTTTTTCTTTCTTTTTTGTTTTAAGTATTCATGCCATGTCCCTCATATCTTGCCCCCTAAGTTCTGTCTTCCTCCTTGACTTTTTCCCCTGCTTTTGCAACATCTGTGAGCTTAGTTTTGGCATCTTTTGGTCCTTTGCACTGCACCTGATATAAACCCAGGCCATTTTCTTGGAATCACTAACTTACCCAAATTTTCTTTTTTTTTTTTTAAATTGAATTCCTTTGATGTTTTCTCCATTCCAGCGTGTTTGTAGGTCCTTCTTTTCTGTTTTGGCCTTCAGTGGGGATCAATTTTGGCAAGCTTTGCTGCATGTGCCTGCCCTTGCTGGCGTATGGCCTGCCTGCATTTTGATGGCTTTGACTTTGGCAAAATTTTTTCTTTTTTTTTTTTTTTTTTTTTTTTGTTTTAAGTATTCATGCCATGTCCCTCATATCTTGCCCCCTAAGTTGAGTCTTTCTCCTTGACTTTTTCCCCTGCTTTTGCAACATCTGTGAGCTTAGTTTTGGCATCTTTTGGTCCTTTGCACTGCACCTGATAAAACCCCAGTCCAATTTGTTAGAGTCACTAAATTTCCCAAATTTTCTTTTTTTCTCCTCCTTTTGCAATTCCTTTGATGTTGACTCCTTTCCAGCGTGTTTGTAGGTCCTTCTTTTCTATTTTTGCCTTCAGAGGGGATCAATTTTGGCAAGCTTTGCTGCATGTGCCTGCCCTTGGTGGCGTATGGCCTGCCTGCATTTTGATGGCTTTGACTTTGGGAAAGATTTTTTCTATATTTTTTTTTTTTAATATTTTAAGTATTCATGCCATGTCCCTCATATCTTGCCCCCGTAATTGTGTCTTCCTCCTTCACTTTTTCCCCTGCTTTTGCAACATCTGTGAGCTTAGTATTTGCACCTTTTGGTCCTTTGCAATGCAGCTGATTTCCTCACAGCCTATTTTTTGAAGAGACTAAAATTCCCAATTTTCTGCTTTTTTCAAATGCATTTCATTTGAACCTATCTCCTTTCCAGAGTGTTTGTAAGCCTTTCTTTTGGGATTCGCAAGATTCCTTTTCCCTTCCCGAAAGGAAATTTCATTTCCTTTCGGGAAGGGGAAAGGAATCTTGCGATTTCAATGGGGATCAATAGAGGAATCTTTGGTGCATGTCCCTGAACTTGATGGCAGGCCATGCCGTTTGATGGCTTTGACTTTGGGAAAGATTTTTTTCTTTTTTTGGTTGTTTTCTGAAGTGTTCATGCCATGTCCCTCATATCTTGCCCCCTAAGTTCTGTCTTCCTCCTTGACTTTTTCCCCTGCTTTTGCAACATCTGTGAGCTTTGTTTTGGCACCTTTTGGTCCTTTGCACTGCACCTGATAAAACCCCGGGCCATTTTCCTAGAGTCACTAAATATCTCAAATTTTCTTTTTTCTCTTGCAATTGCAATTCCCTAGATATTTTCTCCATTCCAGCCTATTTGTTGGGCCTTCTTTTCTGTTTTGGCCTTCAGTGGCGATCAATTTTGGCAAGCTTTGCTGCATGAGCCTGCCCTTGGTGGCGTATGGCCTGCCTGCATTTTGATGGCTTTGACTTTGGGAAAAATATTTTCTTTTTTTTTTTTTTTATTATTTTAATTATTCATGCCATGTCCCTCATATCTTGCCCCCTAAGTTGTGTCTTCCTCCTTGACTTTTTCCCCTGCTTTTACAAAATCTGTGAGCTTAGCTTTGGCACCTTTTGGTCCTTTGCACTGCACCTGATAAAACCCCAGGCCATTTTCTTAGAGTCACTAAATTTCCCAAATTTACTTTTTTTCTCCTCCAATTGCAAATCCTTTCATGTTGTCTCCTTTCCAGCGTGTTTGCAGCTCCTTCTTCTCTGTTTTGGCCTTCAGTGGGGATCAATTTTGGCAAGCTTTGCTGCATGTTCCTGCCCTTGGTGGCGTATGGCCTGCCTGCATTTTGATGGCTTTGATTTGGGAAAGATTTTTTCTTTTTTATTTTTTTATTATTTTAAATATTCATGCCATGTCCCTCATATCTTGCCCCCTAAGTTGTGTCTTCCTCCTTGACTTTTTCCCCTGCTTTTGCAACATCTGTGAGCTTAGTTTTGGCACCTTTTGGTCCTTTGCAATGCAGCTGATTTCCTCACAGCCTATTTTTTGAATAGACTAAAATTCCAGATTTTCTGCTTTTTTCAATTGCATTTCATTTGAACCTATCTCCTTTCCAGAGTGTTTGTAAGCCTTTCTTTTGGGATCCGCAAGATTCCTTTTCCCTTCCCGAAAGGAAATTTCATTTCCTTTCGGGAAGGGAAAAGGAATCTTGCGATTTCAATGGGGACCAATATAGGAATCTTTGGTGCATGTCCCTGCACTTGATGGCAGGCCATGCCTTTTGATGGCTTTGACTTTGGGAAAGATTTTTTTCTTTTTTTGGTTGTTTTCTGAAGTGTTCCTGCCATGTCCCTCATATCTTGCCTCCTAAGTTCTGTCTTCCTCCTTGACATTTTCCCCTGCTTTTGCAACATCTGTGAGCTTAGTTTTGGCATCTTTTGGTCCTTTGCACTGCACCTGATAAAACCCCAGGCCATTCTCTTAGAGTCACTAAATTTCCCACATTTTCTTTTTTTCTCCTCCAGTTGCAATTCCTTTGATGTTGACTCCTTTCCAGCGTGTTTGTAGGTCCTTCTTTTCTGTTTTGGCCTTCAGTGGGGATCAATTTTGGCAAGCTTTGCTGCATGTGCCTGCCCTTGGTGGCGTATGGCCTGCCTGCATTTTGATGGCTTTAACTTTGGGAAAGATTTTTTCTTTTTTATTTTTTTATTATTTTAAATATTCATGCCATGTCCCTCATATCTTGCCCCCTAAGTTGTGTCTTCCTCCTTGACTTTTTCCCCAGCTTTTGCAACATCTGTGAGCTTAGTTTTGGCATCTTTTGGTCCTTTGCACTGCACCTGATATAACCCCAGGCCATTTTCTTAGAGTCACTAAATTTCCCAAATTTTCTTTTTTTCTCCTCCAATTGCAATTCCTTTGATGTTGTCTCCATTCCAGCGTGTTTGCACGTCCTTCTTTTCTGTTTTGGCCTTCAGTGGGGATCAATTTTGGCAAACTTTGCTGCATGTGCCTGCCCTTGGTGGCATATGGCCTGCCTGCATTTTGATGGCTTTGACTTTGGCAAAATTTTTTCTTTTTTTTCTTTTTTTTTTTTTTTTTGTTTTAAGTATTCATGCCATGTCCCTCATATCTTGCCCCCTAAGTTGTGTCTTCCTCCTTGACTTTTTCCCCTGCTTTTGCACCATCTGTGAGCTTAGTTTTGGCATCTTTTGGTCCTTTGCACTGCACCTGATAATACCCCAGGCCATTTTCTTAGAGTCACTCAATTTCCCACATTTGCTTTTTTTCTCCTCCAGTTGCAATTCCTTTGATGTTGACTCCTTTCCAGCGTGTTTGTAGGTCCTTCTTTTCTGTTTTGGCCTTCAGTGGGGATCAATTTTGGCAAGCTTTGCTGCATGTGCCTGCCCTTGGTGGCGTATGGCCTGCCTGCATTTTGATGGCTTTGACTTTGGCAAAATTTTTTCTTTTTTTTCTTTTTTTTTTTTTTTAAGTATTCATGCCATGTCCCTCATATCTTGCCCCTTAAGTTGTGTCTTCCTCCTTGACTTTTTCCCCTGCTTTTACAAAATCTGTGAGCTTAGTTTTGGCATCTTTTGGTCCTTTGCACTGCACCTGATATAAACTCAGGCCACTTTCTATGAGTCACTTAATTTCCCACATTTTCTTTTTTTCTCCTCCAGTTGCAATTCCTTTGATGTTGACTCCTTTCCAGCGTGTTTGTAGGTCCTTCTTTTCTGTTTTGGTCTTGAGTGGGGATCAATTTTGGCAAGCTTTGCTGCATGTGCCTGGCCTTGGTGGCGTATGGCCTGCCTGCATTTTGATGGCTTTAACTTTGGGAAAGATTTTTTCTTTTTTATTTTTTTATTATTTTAAATATTCATGCCATGTCCCTCATATCTTGCCCCCTAAGTTGTGTCTTCCTCCTTGACTTTTTCCCCTGCTTTTGCAACATCTGTGAGCTTAGTTTTGGCATCTTTTGGTCCTTTGCACTGCACCTGATATAAACCCAGGCCATTTTCTTAGAGTCAATAAATTTCCCAAATTTTCTTTTTTTCTCCTCCAATTGCAATTCCTTTGATGTTGACTCCTTTCCAGCGTGTTTGTAGGTCCTTCTTTTCTGTTTTGGCCTTCAGTGGGGATCAATTTTGGCAAGCTTTGCTGCATGTGCCTGCCCTTGGTGGCGTATGGCCTGCCTGCATTTTGATGGCTTTGACTTTGGGAAAGATTTATTCTTTTTTATTTTTTTAATTTTTTAAATATTCATGCCATGTCCCTCATATCTTGCCCCCTAAGTTGTGTCTTCCTCCTTGACTTTTTCCCCTGCTTTTGCAACATCTGTGAGCTTAGTTTTGGCATCTTTTGGTCCTTTGCACTGCACCTGATATAAACGCAGGCCACTTTCTATGAGTCACTAAATTTCCCACATTTTCTTTTTTTCTCCTCCAATTGCAATTCCTTTGATGTTGACTCCTTTCCAGCGTGTTTGTAGGTCCTTCTTTTCTGTTTTGGCCTTCAGTGGGGATCAATTTTGGCAAGCTTTGCTGCATGTGCCTGCCCTTGCTGGCGTATGGCCTGCCTGCATTTTGATGGCTTTGACTTTGGGAAAGATTTTTTCTTTTTTTTTTTTTTTTTTGTTATTTTAATTATTCATGCCATGTCCCTCATATCTTGCCCCCGTAGTGGTGTCTTCCTCCTTGACTTTTTCCCCTGCTTTTGCAATATCTGTGAGCTTAGTTTTGGCACCTTTTGGTCCTTTGCCCTGCACCTGATATAAACCCCAGGCCATTTTCTAAGAGTCACTAAATTTCCCAAATTTTCTTTTTTCTCCTCCAATTGCAATTCCTTTGATGTTGACTCCTTTCCAGCGTGTTTGTAGGTCCTTCTTTTCCGTTTTGCCTTCAGTGGGGATCAATTTTGGCAAGCTTTGCTGCATGTGCCTGCCCTTGCTGGCGTATGGCCTGCCTGCATTTTGATGGCTTTGACTTTGGAAATGATTTTTTCTTTTTTTTTTTTTTTTAATGTTTTAAGTATTCATGCCATGTCCCTCATATCTTGCCCCCTAAGTTGTGTCTTCCTCCTTGACTTTTTCCCTTGCTTTTGCAACATCTGTGAGCTTAGTTCTGCCACCTTTTTTTCCTTTGCAATGCAGCTGATTTCCTCACAGCCTATTTTTTGGAGAGACTAATATTCCCGATATTCTGCTTTTTTCAATTGCATTTCATTTGAACCTATCTCCTTTCCAGAGTGTTTGTAAGCCTATCTTTTGGGATTCGCAAGATTCCTTTTCCCTTCCCGAAAGGAAATTTCATTTCCTTTCGGGAAGGGAAAAGGAATCTTGCGATTACAATGGGGACCAATAGAGGAATCTTAGGTGCATGTCCCTGCACTTGATGGCAGGCCATGCCTTTTGATGGCTTTGACTTTGGGAAAGATTTTTTCTTTTTTTGGTTGTTTTCTGAAGTGTTCATGCCATGTCCCTCATAACTTGCCCCCTAAGTTGTGTCTTCCTCCTTGCCTTTTTCCCCTGCTTTTGCAACATCTGTGAGCTTAGTTTTGGCATCTTTTGGTCGTTTGCACTGCACCTGATAAAATCCATGGCCACTTTCTCAGAGTCATTAAATTTCCCACATTTTCTTTTTTTCCCCTCCAGCTGCAATTCCTTTGATGTTGACTCCTTTCCAGCGTGTTTGTAGGTCCTTCTTTTCTGTTTTGGCCTTGAGTGGGGATCAATTTTGGCAAGCTTTGCTGCATGTGCCTGCCCTTGGTGGCGTATGGGCTGCCTGCATTTTGATGGCTTTGACTTTGGGAAAGATTTTTTCTTTTTTATTTTTTTAATTTTTTAAGTATTCATGCCATGTCCCTCATATCTTGCCCCCTAAGTTGTGTCTTCCTCCTTGACTTTTTCCCCTGCTTTTGCAACATCTGTGAGCTTAGTTTTGGCATCTTTTGGTCCTTTGCAATGCTGCTGATTTCCTCACAGCCTATTTTATGAAGTGACTAAAATTCCAGATTTTCTGCTTTTTTCAATTGCATTTCATTTGAACCTATCTCCTTTCCAGAGTTTTTGTACGCCTTTCTTTTGGCATTCGCAAGATTCCTTTTCCCTTCCCGAAAGGAAATTTCATTTCCTTTCGGGAAGGGAAAAGGAATCTTGCGATTTCAATGGGGACCAATAGAGGAATCTTTGGTGCATGTCCCTGCACTTGATGGCAGGCCATACCTTTTGATGGCTTTGACTTTGGGAAAGATTTTTTTCTTTTTTTAGTTGTTTTCTGAAGTGTTCATGCCATGTCCCTCATATCTTGCCCCCTAAGTTGTGTCTTCCTCCTTGACTTT
This sequence comes from Artemisiospiza belli, assembly GCA_021963965.1. NCBI lineage: Eukaryota > Metazoa > Chordata > Aves > Passeriformes > Passerellidae > Artemisiospiza > Artemisiospiza belli. Next base: position 137,527 of record JAKDEW010000512.1, on the reverse strand, counting down.
TTCCCCCGCTTTTGCAACATCTGTGAGCTTAGTTTTGGCATCTTTTGGTCCTTTGCACTGCACCTGATATAAACCCCAGGCCACTTTCTAAGAGTCACTCAATTTCCCACATTTTCTTTTTTTCTCCTCCAATTGCAATTCCTTTGATGTTGACTCCATACCAGCGTGTTTGTAGGTCCTACTTTTCTGTTTTGGCCTTCAGTGGGGATCAATTTTGGCAAGCTTTGCTGCATGTGCCTGCCCTTGCTGGCGTATGGCCTGCCTGCATTTTGATGGCTTTGACTTTGGGAAAGATTTTTTCTTTTTTTTTTTTTGTTATTTTAATTATTCATGCCATGTCCCTCATATCTTGCCCCCGTAGTGGTGTCTTCCTCCTTGACTTTTTCCCCTTCTTTTGCAATATCTGTGAGCTTAGTTTTGGCATCTTTTGGTCCTTTGCAATGCACCTGATATAAACCCCAGGCCATTTTCTAAGAGTCACTAAATTTCCCAAATTTTGTTTTTTTCTCCTCCAATTGCAATTCCATTGATGTTGACACCTTTCCAGCGTGTTTGTAGGTCCTTATTTCTCTTTTGGCCTTCAGTGGGGATCAATTTTGGCAAGCTTTGCTGCATGTGCCTGCCCTTGGTGGCGTATGGCCTGCCTGCATTTTGATGGCTTTGACTTTGGGAAAGATTTTTTCTTTTTTTTTTTTTTGTTTCTTTTAAGTATTCATGCCATGTCCCTCATATCTTGCTCCCTAAGTTGTGTCTTCCTCCTTGACTTTTTCCCCTGCTTTTGCAACATCTGTGAGCTTAGTTCTTCCACCTTTTTTTCCGTTGCAATGCAGCTGATTTCCTCATAGCCTATTTTTTGAAGAGACTAAAATTCCCGATTTTCTGCTTTTTTCAATTGCATTTCATTTGAACCGATCTCCTTTCCAGAGTGTTTGTAAGCCTATCTTTTGGGATTCGCAAGATTCCTTTTCCCTTCCCGAAAGGAAATTTCAATTCCTTTCGGGAAGAGAAAAGGAATCTTGCGATTTCAATGGGGACCAATAGAGGAATCTTTGGTGCATGTCCCTGAACTTGATGGCAGGCCATGCCGTTTGATGGCTTTGACTTTGGGAAAGATTTTTTTCTTTTTTTGGTTGTTTTCTGAAGTGTTCATGCCATGTCCCTCATATCTTGCCCCCTAAGTTCTGTCTTCCTCCTTGACTTTTTCCCCTGCTTTTGCAACATCTGTGAGCTTTGTTTTGGCACCTTTTGGTCCTTTGCACTGCACCTGATAAAACCCCGGGCCATTTTCCTAGAGTCACTAAATTTCTCAAATTTTCTTTTTTCTCTTGCAATTGCAATTCCCTAGATATTTTCTCCATTCCAGCCTATTTGTTGGGCCTTCTTTTCTGTTTTGGCCTTCAGTGGCGATCAATTTTGGCAAGCTTTGCTGCATGAGCCTGCCCTTGGTGGCGTATGGCCTGCCTGCATTTTGATGGCTTTGACTTTGGGAAAAATATTTTCTTTTTTTTTTTTTTTATTATTTTAATTATTCATGCCATGTCCCTCATATCTTGCCCCCTAAGTTGTGTCTTCCTCCTTGACTTTTTCCCCTGCTTTTACAAAATCTGTGAGCTTAGTTTTGGCACCTTTTGGTCCTTTGCACTGCACCTGATAAAACCCCAGGCCATTTTCTTAGAGTCACTAAATTTCCCAAATTTACTTTTTTTCTCCTCCAATTGCAAATCCTTTCATGTTGTCTCCTTTCCAGCGTGTTTGCAGCTCCTTCTTCTCTGTTTTGGCCTTCAGTGGGGATCAATTTTGGCAAGCTTTGCTGCATGTTCCTGCCCTTGGTGGCGTATGGCCTGCCTGCATTTTGATGGCTTTGATTTGGGAAAGATTTTTTCTTTTTTATTTTTTTATTATTTTAAATATTCATGCCATGTCCCTCATATCTTGCCCCCTAAGTTGTGTCTTCCTCCTTGACTTTTTCCCCTGCTTTTGCAACATCTGTGAGCTTAGTTTTGGCACCTTTTGGTCCTTTGCAATGCAGCTGATTTCCTCACAGCCTATTTTTTGAATAGACTAAAATTCCAGATTTTCTGCTTTTTTCAATTGCATTTCATTTGAACCTATCTCCTTTCCAGAGTGTTTGTAAGCCTTTCTTTTGGGATCCGCGAGATTCCTTTTCCCTTCCCGAAAGGAAATTTCATTTCCTTTCGGGAAGGGAAAAGGAATCTTGCGATTTCAATGGGGACCAATATAGGAATCTTTGGTGCATGTCCCTGCACTTGATGGCAGGCCATGCCTTTTGATGGCTTTGACTTTGGGAAAGATTTTTTTCTTTTTTTGGTTGTTTTCTGAAGTGTTCCTGCCATGTCCCTCATATCTTGCCTCCTAAGTTCTGTCTTCCTCCTTGACATTTTCCCCTGCTTTTGCAACATCTGTGAGCTTAGTTTTGGCATCTTTTGGTCCTTTGCACTGCACCTGATAAAACCCCAGGCCATTCTCTTAGAGTCACTAAATTTCCCACATTTTCTTTTTTTCTCCTCCAGTTGCAATTCCTTTGATGTTGACTCCTTTCCAGCGTGTTTGTAGGTCCTTCTTTTCTGTTTTGGCCTTCAGTGGGGATCAATTTTGGCAAGCTTTGCTGCATGTGCCTGCCCTTGGTGGCGTATGGCCTGCCTGCATTTTGATGGCTTTAACTTTGGGAAAGATTTTTTCTTTTTTATTTTTTTATTATTTTAAATATTCATGCCATGTCCCTCATATCTTGCCCCCTAAGTTGTGTCTTCCTCCTTGACTTTTTCCCCAGCTTTTGCAACATCTGTGAGCTTAGTTTTGGCATCTTTTGGTCCTTTGCACTGCACCTGATATAACCCCAGGCCATTTTCTTAGAGTCACTAAATTTCCCAAATTTTCTTTTTTTCTCCTCCAATTGCAATTCCTTTGATGTTGTCTCCATTCCAGCGTGTTTGCACGTCCTTCTTTTCTGTTTTGGCCTTCAGTGGGGATCAATTTTGGCAAACTTTGCTGCATGTGCCTGCCCTTGGTGGCATATGGCCTGCCTGCATTTTGATGGCTTTGACTTTGGCAAAATTTTTTCTTTTTTTTCTTTTTTTTTTTTTTTTTTTGTTTCAAGTATTCATGCCATGTACTTCATATCTTGCCCCCTAAGTTGTGTCTTCCTCCTTGACTTTTTCCCCTGCTTTTGCACCATCTGTGAGCTTAGTTTTGGCATCTTTTGGTCCTTTGCACTGCACCTGATAATACCCCAGGCCATTTTCTTAGAGTCACTCAATTTCCCACATTTGCTTTTTTTCTCCTCCAGTTGCAATTCCTTTGATGTTGACTCCTTTCCAGCGTGTTTGTAGGTCCTTCTTTTCTGTTTTGGCCTTCAGTGGGGATCAATTTTGGCAAGCTTTGCTGCATGTGCCTGCCCTTGGTGGCGTATGGCCTGCCTGCATTTTGATGGCTTTGACTTTGGCAAAATTTTTTCTTTTTTTTCTTTTTTTTTTTTTTTAAGTATTCATGCCATGTCCCTCATATCTTGCCCCTTAAGTTGTGTCTTCCTCCTTGACTTTTTCCCCTGCTTTTACAAAATCTGTGAGCTTAGTTTTGGCATCTTTTGGTCCTTTGCACTGCACCTGATATAAACTCAGGCCACTTTCTATGAGTCACTTAATTTCCCACATTTTCTTTTTTTCTCCTCCAGTTGCAATTCCTTTGATGTTGACTCCTTTCCAGCGTGTTTGTAGGTCCTTCTTTTCTGTTTTGGCCTTCAGTGGGGATCAATTTTGGCAAGCTTTGCTGCATGTGCCTGGCCTTGGTGGCGTATGGCCTGCCTGCATTTTGATGGCTTTAACTTTGGGAAAGATTTTTTCTTTTTTATTTTTTTATTATTTTAAATATTCATGCCATGTCCCTCATATCTTGCCCCCTAAGTTGTGTCTTCCTCCTTGACTTTTTCCCCTGCTTTTGCAACATCTGTGAGCTTAGTTTTGGCATCTTTTGGTCCTTTGCACTGCACCTGATATAAACCCAGGCCATTTTCTTAGAGTCAATAAATTTCCCAAATTTTCTTTTTTTCTCCTCCAATTGCAATTCCTTTGATGTTGACTCCTTTCCAGCGTGTTTGTAGGTCCTTCTTTTCTGTTTTGGCCTTCAGTGGGGATCAATTTTGGCAAGCTTTGCTGCATGTGCCTGCCCTTGGTGGCGTATGGCCTGCCTGCATTTTGATGGCTTTGACTTTGGGAAAGATTTATTCTTTTTTATTTTTTTAATTTTTTAAATATTCATGCCATGTCCCTCATATCTTGCCCCCTAAGTTGTGTCTTCCTCCTTGACTTTTTCCCCTGCTTTTGCAACATCTGTGAGCTTAGTTTTGGCATCTTTTGGTCCTTTGCACTGCACCTGATATAAACGCAGGCCACTTTCTATGAGTCACTAAATTTCCCACATTTTCTTTTTTTCTCCTCCAATTGCAATTCCTTTGATGTTGACTCCTTTCCAGCGTGTTTGTAGGTCCTTCTTTTCTGTTTTGGCCTTCAGTGGGGATCAATTTTGGCAAGCTTTGCTGCATGTGCCTGCCCTTGCTGGCGTATGGCCTGCCTGCATTTTGATGGCTTTGACTTTGGGAAAGATTTTTTCTTTTTTTTTTTTTTTTTGTTATTTTAATTATTCATGCCATGTCCCTCATATCTTGCCCCCGTAGTGGTGTCTTCCTCCTTGACTTTTTCCCCTGCTTTTGCAATATCTGTGAGCTTAGTTTTGGCACCTTTTGGTCCTTTGCCCTGCACCTGATATAAACCCCAGGCCATTTTCTAAGAGTCACTAAATTTCCCAAATTTTCTTTTTTCTCCTCCAATTGCAATTCCTTTGATGTTGACTCCTTTCCAGCGTGTTTGTAGGTCCTTCTTTTCCGTTTTGCCTTCAGTGGGGATCAATTTTGGCAAGCTTTGCTGCATGTGCCTGCCCTTGCTGGCGTATGGCCTGCCTGCATTTTGATGGCTTTGACTTTGGAAATGATTTTTTCTTTTTTTTTTTTTTTTAATGTTTTAAGTATTCATGCCATGTCCCTCATATCTTGCCCCCTAAGTTGTGTCTTCCTCCTTGACTTTTTCCCCTGCTTTTGCAACATCTGTGAGCTTAGTTCTGCCACCTTTTTTTCCTTTGCAATGCAGCTGATTTCCTCACAGCCTATTTTTTGGAGAGACTAATATTCCCGATATTCTGCTTTTTTCAATTGCATTTCATTTGAACCTATCTCCTTTCCAGAGTGTTTGTAAGCCTATCTTTTGGGATTCGCAAGATTCCTTTTCCCTTCCCGAAAGGAAATTTCATTTCCTTTCGGGAAGGGAAAAGGAATCTTGCGATTACAATGGGGACCAATAGAGGAATCTTAGGTGCATGTCCCTGCACTTGATGGCAGGCCATGCCTTTTGATGGCTTTGACTTTGGGAAAGATTTTTTCTTTTTTTGGTTGTTTTCTGAAGTGTTCATGCCATGTCCCTCATAACTTGCCCCCTAAGTTGTGTCTTCCTCCTTGCCTTTTTCCCCTGCTTTTGCAACATCTGTGAGCTTAGTTTTGGCATCTTTTGGTCGTTTGCACTGCACCTGATAAAATCCATGGCCACTTTCTCAGAGTCATTAAATTTCCCACATTTTCTTTTTTTCCCCTCCAGTTGCAATTCCTTTGATGTTGACTCCTTTCCAGCGTGTTTGTAGGTCCTTCTTTTCTGTTTTGGCCTTGAGTGGGGATCAATTTTGGCAAGCTTTGCTGCATGTGCCTGCCCTTGGTGGCGTATGGGCTGCCTGCATTTTGATGGCTTTGACTTTGGGAAAGATTTTTTCTTTTTTATTTTTTTAATTTTTTAAGTATTCATGCCATGTCCCTCATATCTTGCCCCCTAAGTTGTGTCTTCCTCCTTGACTTTTTCCCCTGCTTTTGCAACATCTGTGAGCTTAGTTTTGGCATCTTTTGGTCCTTTGCAATGCTGCTGATTTCCTCACAGCCTATTTTATGAAGTGACTAAAATTCCAGATTTTCTGCTTTTTTCAATTGCATTTCATTTGAACCTATCTCCTTTCCAGAGTTTTTGTACGCCTTTCTTTTGGCATTCGCAAGATTCCTTTTCCCTTCCCGAAAGGAAATTTCATTTCCTTTCGGGAAGGGAAAAGGAATCTTGCGATTTCAATGGGGACCAATAGAGGAATCTTTGGTGCATGTCCCTGCACTTGATGGCAGGCCATACCTTTTGATGGCTTTGACTTTGGGAAAGATTTTTTTCTTTTTTTAGTTGTTTTCTGAAGTGTTCATGCCATGTCCCTCATATCTTGCCCCCTAAGTTGTGTCTTCCTCCTTGACTTTTTCCCCCGCTTTTGCAACATCTGTGAGCTTAGTTTTGGCATCTTTTGGTCCTTTGCACTGCACCTGATATAAACCCCAGGCCACTTTCTAAGAGTCACTCAATTTCCCACATTTTCTTTTTTTCTCCTCCAATTGCAATTCCTTTGATGTTGACTCCATACCAGCGTGTTTGTAGGTCCTACTTTTCTGTTTTGGCCTTCAGTGGGGATCAATTTTGGCAAGCTTTGCTGCATGTGCCTGCCCTTGCTGGCGTATGGCCTGCCTGCATTTTGATGGCTTTGACTTTGGGAAAGATTTTTTCTTTTTTTTTTTTTGTTATTTTAATTATTCATGCCATGTCCCTCATATCTTGCCCCCGTAGTGGTGTCTTCCTCCTTGACTTTTTCCCCTTCTTTTGCAATATCTGTGAGCTTAGTTTTGGCATCTTTTGGTCCTTTGCACTGCACCTGATATAAACCCCAGGCCATTTTCTAAGAGTCACTAAATTTCCCAAATTTTCATTTTTTCTCCTCCAATTGCAATTCCATTGATGTTGACACCTTTCCAGCGTGTTTGTAGGTCCTTATTTCTCTTTTGGCCTTCAGTGGGGATCAATTTTGGCAAGCTTTGCTGCATGTGCCTGCCCTTGGTGGCGTATGGCCTGCCTGCATTTTGATGGCTTTGACTTTGGGAAAGATTTTTTCTTTTTTTTTTTTTTGTTTCTTTTAAGTATTCATGCCATGTCCCTCATATCTTGCCCCCTAAGTTGTGTCTTCCTCCTTGACTTTTTCCCCTGCTTTTGCAACATCTGTGAGCTTAGTTCTTCCACCTTTTTTTCCGTTGCAATGCAGCTGATTTCCTCATAGCCTATTTTTTGAAGAGACTAAAATTCCCGATTTTCTGCTTTTTTCAATTGCATTTCATTTGAACCGATCTCCTTTCCAGAGTGTTTGTAAGCCTATCTTTTGGGATTCGCAAGATTCCTTTTCCCTTCCCGAAAGGAAATTTCAATTCCTTTCGGGAAGAGAAAAGGAATCTTGCGATTTCAATGGGGACCAATAGAGGAATCTTTGGTGCATGTCCCTGCACTTGATGGCAGGCCATGCCTTTTGATGGCTTTGACTTTGGTAAATATTTTTTCTTTTTTTGGTTGTTTTCTGAAGTGTTCATGCAATGTCCCTCATATCTTGCCCCCTAAGTTGTGTCTTCCTCCTTGACTTTTTCCCCTGCTTTTGCAACATCTGTGAGCTTAGTTTTGGCATCTTTTGGTCCTTTGCACTGCACCTGATATAAACGGAGGCCATTTTCTTAGAGTCACTAAATTTCCCAAATTTTCTTTCTTTCTCCTCCAATTGCAATTACTTTGATTTTGACTCCTTTCCAGTGTGTTTGTAGGTCCTTCTTTTCTGTTTTGGCCTTCAGTGGGGATCAATTTTGGCAAGCTTTGCTGCATGTGCCTGCCCTTGGTGGCGTATGGCCTGCCTGCATTTTGATGGCTTTGACTTTGGGAAAGATTTTTTCTTTTTTTTTTTTTTAATTTTTTTAAATATTCATGCCATGTCCCTCATATCTTGCCCCCTAAGTTGTGTCTTCCTCCTTGACTTTTTCCCCTGCTTTTGCAACATCTGTGAGCTTAGTTTTGGCATCTTTTGGTCCTTTGCACTGCACCTGATATAAACGCAGGCCATTTTCAAAGAGTCACTAAATTTCCCAAATTTTCTTTTTTTCTCCTCCAATTGCAATTCCTTTGATGTTGACTCCTTACCAGCGTGTTTTTAGGTCCTTCTTTTCTCTTTTGGCCTTCAGTGGGGATCAATTTTGGCAAGCTTTGCTGCATGTGCCTGCCCTCGGTGGCGTATGGCCTGCCTGCATTTTGATGGCTTTGACTTTGGGATAGATCTTTTCTTTTTTTTTTTTTTTTTTTGTTTTAAGTATTCATGCCATGTCCCTCATATCTTGCTCCTTAAGTTGTGTCATCCTCCTTCAGTTTTTCCCCTGCTTTTGCAACATCTGTGAGCTTAGTTTTGGCACATTTTGGTCCTTTGCAATGCACCTGATGTAAACCCAGGCCATTTTTTAAGAGTCAGTAATTTCCCAAATTTTCTTTTTTTCTCCTCCAATTGGAAATCCTTTAATGTTGACTCCTTTCCAGCGTGTTTGTAGGTCCTTCTTTTCTGTTTTGGCCTTCAGTGGGGATCAATTTTGGCAAGCTTTGCTGCATGTGCCTGCCCTTGGTGGCGTATGGCCTGCCTGCATTTTGATGGCTTTGACTTTGGGAAAGATTTTTTCTTTTTTTTTTTTTTTTAATATTTTAAGCATTCATGCCATGTCCCTCATATCTTGCCCCCTAAGTTGTGTCTTCCTCCTTGACTTTTTCCCCTGCTTTGCAACATCTGAGAGCTTAGTTTAGGCATGTTTTGGTCCTTTGCACTGCACCTGATATAAACCCAGGCCATTTTCTTAGAGTCACTAAATTTCCCAAATTTTCTTTTTTTCTCCTCCAATTGCAATTCCTTTGGTGTTGACTCCTTTCCAGCGTGTTTGTAAGTCCTTCTTTTCTATTTTGGCCTTCAGTGGGGATTAATTTTGGCAAGCTTTGCTGCATGTGCCTGCCCTTGGTGGCGTATGGCCTGCCTGCATTTTGATGGCTTTGACTTTGGGAAAGATTTTTTCTTTTTTTTTTTTTAATTTTTTTAAGTATTCAAGCCATGTCCCTCGTATCTTGCTCCCTAAGTTGTGTCTTCCTCCTTGACTTTTTCCCCTGCTTTTGCAACATCTGTGAGCTTAGTTTTGGCATCTTTTGGGCCTTTGCACTGCACCTGATATAAACCCAGGCCATTTTCTTATAGACACTTAATTTCCCACATTTTCTTTTTTTCTCCTCCAATTGCAATTCCTTTGATGTTGACTCCTTTCCAGCGTGTTTGTAGGTCCTTCTTTTCTGTTTTGGCCTTCAGTGGGGATCAATTTTGGCAAGCTTTGCTGCATGTGCCTCCACTTGCTGGCGTATGGCCTGCCTGCATTTTGATGGCTTTGACTTTGGGAAAGATTTTTTCTTTTTTTTTTCTTTTTTGTTTTAAGTATTCATGCCATGTCCCTCACATCTTGCTCCCTAAGTTGTGTCTTCCTCCTTGACTTTTTCCCCTGCTTTTGCAACATCTGTGAGCTTAGTTTTGGCACCTTTTGGTCCTTTGCACTGCACCTGATATAAACCCAGGCCATTTTCTTATAGACACTTAATTTCCCACATTTTCTTTTTTTCTCCTCCAATTGCAATTCCTTTGATGTTGACTCCTTTCCAGCGTGTTTGTAGGTCCTTCTTTTCTGTTTTGGCCTTCAGTGGGGATCAATTTTGGCAAGCTTTGCTGCATGTGCCTGCCCTTGGTGGCGTATGGCCTGCCTGCATTTTGATGGCTTTGACTTTGGGAAAGATTTTTTCTTTTTCTTTTCTTTTTTGTTTTAAGTATTCATGCCACGTCCCTCACATCTTGCCCCCTAAATTGTGTCTTCCTCCTTGACTTTTTCCCCTGCTTTTGCAACATCTGTGAGCTTAGTTTTCGCATCTTTGGTCCTTTGAAATGCAACTGATTTCCTCAAAGCCTATTTTTTAAGAGACTAAAATTCCCGATTTTCTGCTTTTTTCAATTGCATTTCATTTGAACCTATCTCCTTTCCAGAGTGTTTGTAAGCCTATCTTTTGGGATTCGCAAGATTCCTTTTCCCTTCCTGAAAGGAAATTTCAATTCCTTTCGGGAAGGGAAAAGGAATCTTGCGATTTCAATGGGGACCAATAGAGGAATCTTTGGTGCATGTCCCTGCACTTGATGGCAGGCCATGCCTTTTGATGGCTTTGAATTTGGTAAAGATTTTTTCTTTTTTTGGTTGTTTTCTGAAGTGTTCATGCCATGTCCCTCATATCTTGCCCCCTAAGTTGTGTCTTCCTCCTTGACTTTTTCCCCCGCTTTTGCAACATCTGTGAGCTTAGTTTTGGCATCTTTTGGTCCTTTGCACTGCACCTGATAAAAACCCAGGCCACTTTCTAAGAGTCACTAAATTTCCCAAATTTTCTTTTTTTCTCCTCCAATTGCAATTCCTTTGATGTTGACTCCTTTCCAGCGTGTTTGTAGGTCCTTCTTTTCTGTTTTGGCCTTCAGTGGGGATCAATTTTGGCAAGCTTTGCTGCATGTGCCTGCCCTTGGTGGCGTATGGCCTGCCTGCATTTTGATGGCTTTGACTTTGGAAAGATTTTTGCTTTTTTCTTTCTTTTTTGTTTTAAGTATTCATGCCATGTCCCTCATATCTTGCCCCCTAAGTTGTGCCTTCCTCCTTGACTTTTTCCCCTGCTTTTGCAACATCTGTGAGCTTAGTTTTGGCATCTTTTGGTCCTTTGCACTGCACCTGATATAAACGGAGGCCATTTTCTTAGAGTCACTAACTTACCCAAATTTTCTTTTTTTTTTTTATAAATTGAATTCCTTTGATGTTGTCTCCATTCCAGCGTGTTTGTAGGTCCTTCTTTTCTGTTTTGGCCTTCAGTGGGGATCAATTTTGGCAAGCTTTGCTGCATGTGCCTGCCCTTGGTGGCGAATGGCCTGCCTGCATTTTGATGGCTTTGACTTTGGGAAAGATTTTTTCTTTTTTTTTTTTTTAATATTTTATGTATTCATGCCATGTCCCTCATATCTTGCCCCCTAAGTTGTGTCTTCCTCCTTGACATTTTCCTCTGATTTTGCAACATCTGTGAGCTTAGTTTTGGCATCTTTTGGTCCTTTGCACTGCACCTGATAAAACCCCAGGCCATTTTCTTAGAGTCACTTAATTTCCCAAATTTTCATTTTTTCTCCTCCAATTGCAATTCCTTTGATGTTGACTCCTTTCCAGCATGTTTGTAGGTCCTTCTTTTCTGTTTTGGCCTTCAGTGGGGATCAATTTTGGCAAGCTTTGCTGCATGTGCCTGCCCTTGCTGGCGTATGGCCTGCCTGCATTTTCATGGCTTTGACTTTGGGAAAGATTTTTTCTTTTTTTTTTTTTGTTTCTTTTAAGTATTCATGCCATGTCCCTCATATCTTGCTCCTTAAGCTGTGTCTTCCTCCTTGACTTTTTCCCCTGCTTTTGCAACATCTGTGAGCTTAGTTTTGGCATCTTTTGGTCCTTTGCCCTGCACCTGATAAAACCCCAGGCCACTTTCTAAGAGTCACTCAATTTCCCAAATTTTCTTTTTTTCTCCTCCAATTGCAATTCCTTTGATGTTGACTCCTTTCCAGCGTGTTTGTAGGTCCTTCTTTTCTGTTTTGGCCTTCAGTGGGGATCAATTTTGGCAAGCTTTGCTGCATGTGCCTGCCCTTTCTGGCGTATGGCCTGCCTGCATTTTGATGGCTTTGACTTTGGGAAAGATTTTTTCTTTTTTTTTTTTTAATATTTTAAGTGTTCATGCCATGTCCCTCATATCTTGCCCCCTAAGTTGTGTCTTCCTCCTTGACTTTTTCCCCTGCTTTTGCAACATCTGTGAGCTTAGTTTTGGCATCTTTTGGTCCTTTGCACTGCACCTGATATAAACGCAGGCCATTTTCTTGTAGTCACTAAATTTCCCAAATTTTCTTTCTTTCTCCTCCAATTGCATTTCCTTTGATGTTGACTCCTTTCCAGCGTGTTTGTAGGTCCTTCTTTTCTGTTTTGGCCTTCAGTGGGGATCAATTTTGGCAAGCTTTGCTGCATGTGCCTGCCCTTGGTGGCGTATGGCCTGCCTGCATTTTGATGGCTTTGACTTTGGGAAAGATTTTTTCTTTCTTTTTTTTTTAATTTTTTAACTATTCATGCCATGTCCCTCATATCTTGCCCCCTAAGTTGTGTCTTCCTCCTTGACTTTTTCCCCTGCTTTTGCAACATCTGTGAGCTTAGTTTTGGCACCTTTTGGTCCTTTGCAATGCAGCTGATTTCCTCACAGCCTATTTTTTAAGAGACTAAAATTCCAGATTTTCTGCTTTTTTCAATTGCATTTCATTTGAACCTATCTACTTTCCAGAGTGTTTGTTAGCCTTTCTTCTGGGATTCGCAAGATTCCTTTTCCCTTCCCGAAAGGAAATGAAATTTCCTTTCGGGAAGGAAAAAGGAATCTTGCGATTTCGATGGGGACCAATAGAGGAATCTTAGGTGCATGTCCCTGCACTTGATGGCAGGCCATGCCTTTTCATGGCCTTGACTTTGGGAAAGATTTTTTTCTTTTTTTGGTTGTTTTCTGAAGGGTTCATGCCATGTCCCTCATATCTTGCCCCCTAAGTTGTGTCTTCCTCCTTGACTTTTTCCCCTGCTTTTGCAACATCTGTGAGCTTAGTTTTGGCATCTTTTGGTCCTTTGCACTGCACCTGCTAAAAGCCCAGGCCACTTTCTAAGAGTCACTAAATTTCCCAAATTTTCTTTTTTTCTCCTCCAATTGCAATTCCTTTCATGTTGACTCCTTTCCAGCGTGTTTGTAGGTCCTTATTTCTGTTTTGGCCTTCAGTGGGGATCAATTTTGGCAAGCATTGCTGCATGTGCGTGCCCTTGGTGGCGTATGGCCTGCCTGCATTTTGATGGCTTTGACTTTGGGAAAGATTTTTTCTTTTTTTTTTTTTTTAATATTTTAAGAATTCATGCCATGTCCCTCATATCTTGCCCCCTAAGTTGTGTCTTCCTCCTTGACTTTTTCCCCTGCTTTTGCAACATCTGTGAGCTTAGTTTTGGCTACTTTTGCTCCTTTGCACTGCACTTGATATAAACGCAGACCATTTTCTTAGAGTCACTAAATTTCCCAAATTTCTTTTTTTTCTCCTCCAATTGCAATTCCTTTGATGATGAATCCTTACCAGCGTGTTTTTAGGTCCTTCTTTTCTGTTTTGGCATTCTGTGGGGATCAATTTTGGCAAGATTTGATGCATGTGCCTGCCCTTGGTGGCGTATGGCCTGCCTGAATTTTGATGGCTTTGACTTTGGGAAAGATTTTTTTCTTTTTTTTTTTTTTGTTTCTTTTAAATATTCATGCCATGTCCCTCATATCTTGCTCCTTAAGTTGTGTCTTCCTCCTTGACTTTTTCCCCTGCTTTTGCAACATCTGTGAGCTTAGTTTTGGCATCTTTTGGTCCTTTGCACTGCACCTGATAAAACCCCAGGCCACTTTCTAAGAGTCACTAAATTTCCCAAATTTTCTTTTTTTCTCCTCCAATTGCAATTCCTTTGATGTTGACTCCTTTCCAGCGTGTTTGTAGGTCCTTTTTTCTGTTTTGGCCTTCAGTGGGGATCAATTTTGGCAAGCTTTGCTGCATGTGCCTGCACTTGGTGGCCCATGGCGTGCCTGCATTTTGATGGCTTTGACTTTGGGATAGATCTTTTCTTTTTTTTTTTTTTTTTTTTGTTTTAAATATTCATGCCATGTCCCTCGTATCTTGCTCCCTAAGTTGTGACATCCTCCTTCAGTTTTTCCCCTGCTTTTGCAACATCTGTGAGCTTAGTTTTGGCATCTTTTGGTCCTTTGCAATGCACCTGATGTAATCCCAGGCCATTTTTTTAGAGTCAGTAATTTCCCAAATTTTCTTTTTTTCTCCTCCAATTGCAAATCCTTTGATGTTGACTCCTTTCCAGCGTGTTTGTAGGTCCTTCTTTTCTGTTTTGGCCTTCAGTGGGGATCAATTTTGGCAAGCTTTGCTGCATGTGCCTGCCCTTGCTGGCGTATGGCCTGCCTGCATTTTCATGGCTTTGACTTTGGGAAAGATTTTTTCTTTTTTTTTTTTTTTTTTTATTATTTTAAGTATTCATGCCATGTCCCTCATATCTTGCTCCCTAAGTTACGTCTTCCTCCTTGACTTTTTCCCCTGCTTTTGCAACATCTGTGAGCTTAGTTTTGCCATTTTTTGGTCCTTTGCACTGCACCTGATAAAACCCCAGGCCACTTTCTAAGAGTCATTAAATTTCACAAATTTTCTTTTTTTCTCCTCCAATTGCAATTCCTTTGATGTTGACTCCTTTCCAGCGTGTTTGTAGGTCCTTCTTTTCGGTTTTGCCTTCAGTGGGGATCAGTTTTGGCAAGCTTTGCTGCATGTGCCTGCCCTTGCTGGCGTATGGCCTGCCTGCATTTTGATGGCTTTGATTTTGGGAAAGATATTTTCTTTTTTTTTTTTTTATTAATTTAAGTATTCATGCCATGTCCCTCATATCTTGCCCCCTAAGTTGTGTCTTCCTCCTTGACTTTTTCCCCTGCTTTTGCAACATCTGTGAGCTTAGTTTTGGCATCTTTTGGTCCTTTGCACTGCACCTGCTAAAACCCCAGGCCACTTTCTAAGAGTCACTCAATTTCCCAAATTTTCTTTTTTTCTCCTCCAATTGCAATTCCTTTGATGTTGACTCCTTTCCAGCATGTTTGTAAGTCCTTCTATTCTGTTTTGGCCTTCAGGGGGATCAGATTTGGCAAGCTTTGCTGCATGTGCCTGCCCTTGGTGGCGAATGGCCTGCCTGCATTTTGATGGCTTTGACTTTGGGAAAGATTTTTTCTTTTTTTTTTTTTAATATTTTATGTATTCATGCCATGTCCCTCATATCTTGCCCCCTAAGTTGTGTCTTCCTCCTTGACATTTTCCCCTGATTTTGCAACATCTGTGAGCTTAGTTTTGCCATCTTTTGGTCCTTTGCACTGCACATGATATAAACGCAGGCCATTTTCTTAGAGTCACTTAATTTCCCAAATTTTCTGTTTTTCTCCTCCAATTGCAATTCCTTTGATTTTGACTCTTTTCCAGCATGTTTTTAGGTCCTTCTTTTCTGTTTTGGCCTTCAGTGGGGATCAATTTTGGCAAGCTTTGCTGCATGTGCCTGCCCTTGGTGGCGTATGGCCTGCCTGCATTTTGATGGCTTTGACTTTGGGAAAGATTTTTTCTTTTTTTTTTTTTTTGTTTCTTTTAAATATTCATGCCATGTCCCTCATATCTTGCTCCTTAAGTTGTGTCTTCCTCCTTGACTTTTTCTCCTGCTTTTGCAACATCTGTGAGCTTAGTTTTGGCATCTTTTGGTCCTTTGCACTGCACCTGCTAAAACCCCAGGCCACTTTCTAAGAGTCACTCAATTTCCCAAAATTTTCATTTTTTCTCCTCAAATTGCAATTCCTTTGATGTTGAATCCTTTCCAGCGTTTTTGTAGGTCCTTCTTTTCGGTTTTGCCTTCAGTGGGGATCAGTTTTGGCAAGCTTTGCTGCATGTACCTGCCCTTGGTGGCGAATGGCCTGCCTGCATGTTGATGGCTTTGAATTTGGGAAAGATTTTTTCTTTTTTTTTTTTTTTTTTGTTTTAAGTATTCATGCCATGTCCCTCATATCTTGCCCCCTAAGTTGTGTCTTCCTCCTTGACTTTTTCCCCTGCTTTTGCAACATCTGTGAGCTTAGTTTTGCCACCTTTTGGTCCTTTGCAATGCAGCTGATTTCCTCACCGCCTATTTTTTGTAGAGACTAAAATTCCCGATTTTCTGCTTTTTCATTTGCATTTCATTTGAACCTATCTCCTTTCCAGAGTGTTTGTAAGCCTTTCTTTTGGGATTCGCAAGATTCCTTTTCCCTTCCCGAAAGGTAATTTCAATTCCTTTCCGGAAGGGAAAAGGAATCTTGCGATTTCAATGGGGACCAATAGAGGAATCTTAGGTGCATGTCCCTGCACTTGATGGCAGGCCATGCCTTTTGATGGCCTTGACTTTGGGAAAGATTTTTTTCTTTTTATGGTTGTTTTCTGAAGGGTTCATGCCATGTCCCTCATATCTTGCCCCCTAAGTTGTGTCTTCCTCCTTGACTTTTTCCCCTGCTTTTGCAACATCTGTGAGCTTGGTTTTGGCATCTTTTGGTCCTTTGCACTGCACCTGATATAAACGCAGGCCATTTTCTTAAAGTCACTAAATTTCCCAAATTTTCTTTTTTTCTCCTCCAATTGCAATTCCTTTGGTGTTGACTCCTTTCCAGCGTGTTTGTAGGTCCTTCTTTTCTGTTTTGGCCTTCAGTGGGGATCAATTTTGGCAAGCTTTGCTGCATGTGCCTGCCCTTGGTGGCGTATGGCCTGCCTGCATTTTGATGGCTTTGACTTTGGGAAAGATTTTTTCTTTTTTTTTTTTTTTTTTTGTTTTAAGTATTCATGCCATGTCCCTCATATCTTGCTCCCTAAGTTGTGTCTTCCTCCTTGACTTTTTCCCCTGCTTTTGCAACATCTGTGAGCTTAGTTTTGGCACGTTTTTGGTCCTTTGCAATGCAGCTGATTTCCTCACAGCCTATTTTTTGAAGAGACTAAAATTCCAGATTTTCTGCTTTTTTCAATTGCATTTCATTTGAACCTATCTACTTTCCAGAGTGTTTGTTAGCCTTTCTTCTGGGATTCGCAAGATTCCTTTTCCCTTCCCGAAAGGAAATTTCATTTCCTTTCGGGAAGGGAAAAGGAATCTTGCGATTTCAATGGGGACCAATAGAGGAATCTTAGGTGCATGTCCCTGCACTTGATGGCAGGCCATGCCTTTTGATGGCCTTGACTTTGGGAAAGATTTTTTTCTTTTTTTGGTTGTTTTCTGAAGGGTTCATGCCATGTCCCTCATATCTTGCCCCCTAAGTTGTGTCTTCCTTCTTGACTTTTTCCCCTGCTTTTGCAACATCTGTGAGCTTAGTTTTGGCATCTTTTGGTCCTTTGCACTGCACCTTATATAAACGCAGGCCATTTCCTTAGAGTCACTAAATTTCCCAAATTTTCTTTTTTTCTCCTCCAATTGCAATTCCGTTGATGTTGACTCCTTTCCAGCGTGTTTGTAGGTCCTTCTTTTCTGTTTTGGCCTTAAGTGGGGATCAATTTTGGCAAGCTTTTCTGCATGTGCCTGCCCTTGCTGGCGGATGGCCTGCCTGCATTTTGATGGCTTTGACTTTGGGAAAGATATTTTCTATTTTTTTTTTTTTATTATTTTAAATATTCATGCCATGTCCCTCATATCTTGCCCCCTAAGTTGTGTCTTCCTCCTTGACTTTTTCCCCAGCTTTTGCAACATCTGTGAGCTTAGTTTTGGCATCTTTTGGTCCTTTGCACTGCACCTGCTAAAACCCCAGGCCACTTTCTAAGAGTCATTAAATTTCAAAAATTTTCTTTTTTTCTCCTCCAATTGCAAATCCTTTGATGGTGTCTCCATTCCAGCGTGTTTGTAGGTCCTTCTTTTCTGTTTTGGCCTTCAGTGGGGATCAATTTTGGCAAGCTTTGCTGCATGTGCCTGGCCTTGGTGGCGTATGGCCTGCCTGCATTTTGATGGCTTTGACTTTGGGAAAGATTTTTTCTTTTTTTTTTTTTAATATTTTATGTATTCATGCCATGTCCCTCATATCTTGCCCCTTAAGTTGTGTCTTCCTCCTTGACTTTTTCCCCTGCTTTTGCAACATCTGTGAGCTTAGTTTTGGCATCTTTTGGTCCTTTGCAATGCACCTCATATAAACCCAGCCCATTTTTTTAGAGTCAGTAATTTCCCAAATTTTATTTTTTTCTCCTCCAATTGCAATTCCGTTGATGTTGATTCCTTTCCAGCGTATTTGTAGGTCCTTCTTTTCTGTTTTGGCTTTAAGTTGGGATCAATTTTGGCAAGTTTTGCTGCATGTGCCTGCCCTTGGTGGCGTATGGCCTGCCTGCATTTTGATGGCTTTGACTTTGGGAAAGACTTTTCCTTTTTTTTTTTTAATATTTTAAGTATTCATGCCATGTCCCTCATATCTTGCCCCCTAAGTTGTGTCTTCCTCCTTGACTTTTTCCCCTGCTTTTGCAACATCTGTGAGCTTAGTTTTGGCATCTTTTGGTCCTTTGCACTGCACCTGATATAAACGCAGGCCATTTTCTTAGAGTCACTAAATTTCCCAAATTTTCTTTTTTTCTCCTCCAATTGCAATTCCTTTGATGTTGACTCCATACCAGCGTGTTTTTAGGTCCTTATTTCTGTTTTGGCCTTCAGTGGGGATCAATTTTGGCAAGCTTTGCTGCATGTGCCTGCCCTTGGTGGCGTATGGCCTGCCTGCATTTTGATGGCTTTGACTTTGGGAAAGATTTTTTCTTTTTTTTTTTTTTGTTTCTTTTAAGTATTCATGCCATGTCCCTCATATCTTGCTCCTTAAGTTGTGTCTTCCTCCTTGACTTTTTCCCCTGCTTTTGCAACATCTGTGAGCTTAGTTTTGGCATCTTTTGTTCCTTTGCACTGCACCTGATAAAAGCCCAGGCCACTTTCTAAGAGTCATTAAATTTACCAAATTTTCTTTTTTTCTCCTCCAATTGCAATTCCTTTGATGGTGTCCCCATTCCAGCGTGTTTCTAAGTCCTTCTTTACTGTTTTGGCCTTCAGTGGGGATCAATTTTGGCAAGCTTTGCTGCATGTGCCTGCCCTTGGTGGCGTATGGCCTGCCTGCATTTTGATGGCTTTGACTTTGGGAAAGATTTTTTTTTTTTTTTTTTTTAATATTTTAAGTATTCATGCCATGTCCCTCATATCTTGCCCCCTAAGTTGTGTCTCCCTCCTTGACTTTTTCCCCTGCTTTTGCAACATCTGTGAGCTTAGTTTTGGCATCTTTTGGTCCTTTGCACTGCACCTGATATAAACGCAGGCCATTTTCTTAGAGTCACTGAATTACCCAAATTTTCTTTTTTTCTCCTCCAATTGCAATTCCTTTGATGTTGACTCCTTACCAGCGTGTTTTCAGGTCCTTATTTCTGTTTTGGCCTTCAGTGGGGATCAATTTTGGCAAGCTTTGCTGCATGTGCCTGCCCTTGGTGGCGTATGGCCTGCCTGAATTTTGATGGCTTTGACTTTGGGAAAGATTTTTTCTTTTTTATTTTTTGTTTCTTTTAAGTATTCATGCCATGTCCCTCATATCTTGCTCCTTAAGCTGTGTCTTCCTCCTTGACTTTTTCCCCTGCTTTTGCAACATCTGTGAGCTTAGTTTTGGCATCTTTTGGTCCTTTGCCCTGCACCTGATAAAACCCCAGGCCACTTTCTAAGAGTCATTAAATTTCACAAATTTTCTTTTTTTCTCCTCCTTTTGCAATTCCTTTGATGTTGACTCCTTTCCAGCGTGTTTGTAGGTCCTTCTTTTCTGTTTTGGCCTTCAGTGGGGATCAATTTTGGCAAGCTTTGCTGCATGTGCCTGCCCTTTCTGGCGTATGGCCTGCCTGCATTTTGATGGCTTTGACTTTGGGAAAGATTTTTTCTTTTTTTTTTTTTTTAATATTTTGAGTATTCATGCCATGTCCCTCATATCTTGCCCCCTAAGTTGTGTCTTCCTCCTTGACTTTTTCCCCTGCTTTTGCAACATCTGTGAGCTTAGTTTTGGCATCTTTTGGTCCTTTGCACTGCACCTGCTAAAAGCCCAGGCCACTTTCTAAGAGTCACTAAATTTCCCAAATTTTCTTTTTTTCTCCTCCAATTGCAATTCCTTTGATGTTGACTCCTTTCCAGCGTGTTTGTAGGTCCTTATTTCTGTTTTGGCCTTCAGTGGGGATCAATTTTGGCAAGCATTGCTGCATGTGCCTGCCCTTGGTGGCGTATGGCCTGCCTGCATTTTGATGGCTTTGACTTTGGGAAAGATTTTTTCTTTTTTTTTTTTTAATATTTTAAGAATTCATGCCATGTCCCTCATATCTTGCCCCCTAAGTTGTGTCTTCCTCCTTGACTTTTTCCCCTGCTTTTGCAACATCTGTGAGCTTAGTTTTGGCTACTTTTGCTCCTTTGCACTGCACCTGATATAAACGCAGACCATTTTCTTAGAGTCACTAAATTTCCCAAATTTCTTTTTTTTCTCCTCCAATTGCAATTCCTTTGATGTTGAATCCTTACCAGCGTGTTTTTAGGTCCTTATTTCTGTTTTGGCATTCTGTGGGGATCAATTTTGGCAAGCTTTGATGCATGTGCCTGCCCTTGGTGGCGTATGGCCTGCCTGAATTTTGATGGCTTTGACTTTGGGAAAGATTTTTTTCTTTTTTTTTTTTTTGTTTCTTTTAAATATTCATGCCATGTCCCTCATATCTTGCTCCTTAAGTGGTGTCTTCCTCCTTGACTTTTTCCCCTGCATTTGCAACATCTGTGAGCTTAGTTTTGGCATCTTTTGGTCCTTTGCACTGCACCTGATAAAACCCCAGGCCACTTTCTAAGAGTCACTAAATTTCCCAAATTTTCTTTTTTTCTCCTCCAATTGCAATTCCTTTGGTGTTGACTCCTTTCCAGCGTGTTTGTAGGTCCTTTTTTCTCTTTTGGCCTTCAGTGGGGATCAATTTTGGCAAGCTTTGCTGCATGTGCCTGCACTTGGTGGCCCATGGCGTGCCTGCATTTTGATGGCTTTGACTTTGGGATAGATCTTTTCTTTTTTTTTTTTTTTTTTTGTTTTAAATATTCATGCCATGTCCCTCGTATCTTGCTCCCTAAGTTGTGTCATCCTCCTTCAGTTTTTCCCCTGCTTTTGCAACATCTGTGAGCTTAGTTTTGGCATCTTTTGGTCCTTTGCAATGCACCTGATGTAATCCCAGGCCATTTTTATAGAGTCAGTAATTTCCCAAATTTTCTTTTTTTCTCCTCCAATTGCAAATCCTTTGATGTTGACTCCTTTCCAGCGTGTTTGTAGGTCCTTCTTTTCTGTTTTGGCCTTCAGTGGGGATCAATTTTGGCAAGCTTTGCTGCATGTGCCTGCCCTTGCTGGCGTATGGCCTGCCTGCATTTTCATGGCTTTGACTTTGGGAAAGATTTTTTCTTTTTTTTTTTTTTTTTTGTTGTTTTAAGTATTCATGCCATGTCCCTCATATCTTGCTCCCTAAGTTACGTCTTCCTCCTTGACTTTTTGCCCTGCTTTTGCAACATCTGTGAGCTTAGTTTTGCCATCTTTTGGTCCTTTGCACTGCACCTGATAAAACCCCAGGCCACTTTCTAAGAGTCATTAAATTTCACAAATTTTCTTTTTTTCTCCTCCAATTGCAATTCCTTTGATGTTGACTCCTTTCCAGCGTGTTTGTAGGTCCTTCTTTTCGGTTTTGCCTTCAGTGGGGATCAGTTTTGGCAAGCTTTGCTGCATGTGCCTGCCCTTGGTGGCGTATGGCCTGCCTGCATTTTGATGGCTTTGATTTTGGGAAAGATATTTTCTTTTTTTTTTTTTTATTAATTTTAGTATTCATGCCATGTCCCTCATATCTTGCCCCCTAAGTTGTGTCTTCCTCCTTGACTTTTTCCCCTGCTTTTGCAACATCTGTGAGCTTAGTTTTGGCATCTTTTGGTCCTTTGCACTGCACCTGCTAAAACCCCAGGCCACTTTCTAAGAGTCACTCAATTTCCCAAATTTTCTTTTTTTCTCCTCCAATTGCAATTCCTTTGATGTTGACTCCTTTCCAACATGTTTGTTAGTCCTTCTATTCTGTTTTGGCTTCAGGGGGATCAGATTTGGCAAGCTTTGCTGCATGTGCCTGCCCTTGGTGGCGAATGGCCTGCCTGCATTTTGATGGCTTTGACTTTGGGAAAGATTTTTTCTTTTTTTTTTTTTAATATTTTATGTATTCATGCCATGTCCCTCATATCTTGCCCCCTAAGTTGTGTCTTCCTCCTTGACATTTTCCCCTGATTTTGCAACATCTGTGAGCTTAGTTTTGCCATCTTTTGGTCCTTTGCACTGCACATGATATAAACGCAGGCCATTTTCTTAGAGTCACTTAATTTCCCAAATTTTCTGTTTTTCTCCTCCAATTGCAATTCTTTTGGTGTTGACTCTTTTCCAGCATGTTTGTAGGTCCTTCTTTTCTGTTTTGGCCTTCAGTGGGGATCAATTTTGGCAAGCTTTGCTGCATGTGCCTGCCCTTGGTGGCGTATGGCCTGCCTGCATTTTGATGGCTTTGACTTTGGGAAAGATTTTTTCTTTTTTTTTTTTTTTTGTTTCTTTTAAATATTCATGCCATGTCCCTCATATCTTGCTCCTTAAGTTGTGTCTTCCTCCTTGACTTTTTCTCCTGCTTTTGCAACATCTGTGAGCTTAGTTTTGGCATCTTTTGGTCCTTTGCACTGCACCTGCTAAAACCCCAGGCCACTTTCTAAGAGTCACTCAATTTCCCAAAATTTTCATTTTTTCTCCTCAAATTGCAATTCCTTTGATGTTGACTCCTTTCCAGCGTTTTTGTAGGTCCTTCTTTTCGGTTTTGCCTTCAGTGGGGATCAGTTTTGGCAAGCTTTGCTGCATGTACCTGCCCTTGGTGGCGAATGGCCTGCCTGCATGTTGATGGCTTTGAATTTGGGAAAGATTTTTTCTTTTTTTTTTTTTTTTTTGTTTTAAGTATTCATGCCATGTCCCTCATATCTTGCTCCCTAAGTTGTGTCTTCCTCCTTGACTTTTTCCCCTGCTTTTGCAACATCTGTGAGCTTAGTTTTGCCACCTTTTGGTCCTTTGCAATGCAGCTGATTTCCTCACCGCCTATTTTTTGTAGAGGCTAAAATTCCCGATTTTCTGCTTTTTCATTTGCATTTCATTTGAACCTATCTCCTTTCCAGAGTGTTTTTAAGCCTTTCTTTTGGGATTCGCAAGATTCCTTTTCCCTTCCCGAAAGGTAATTTCAATTCCTTTCCGGAAGGGAAAAGGAATCTTGCGATTTCAATGGGGACCAATAGAGGAATCTTAGGTGCATGTCCCTGCACTTGATGGCAGGCCATGCCTTTTGATGGCCTTGACTTTGGGAAAGATTTTTTTCTTTTTATGGTTGTTTTCTGAAGGGTTCATGCCATGTCCCTCATATCTTGCCCCCTAAGTTGTGTCTTCCTCCTTGACTTTTTCCCCTGCTTTTGCAACATCTGTGAGCTTGGTTTTGGCATCTTTTGGTCCTTTGCACTGCACCTGATATAAACGCAGGCCATTTTCTTAAAGTCACTAAATTTCCCAAATTTTCTTTTTTTCTCCTCCAATTGCAATTCCTTTGGTGTTGACTCCTTTCCAGCGTGTTTGTAGGTCCTTCTTTTCTGTTTTGGCCTTCAGTGGGGATCAATTTTGGCAAGCTTTGCTGCATGTGCCTGCCCTTGGTGGCGTATGGCCTGCCTGCATTTTGATGGCTTTGACTTTGGGAAAGATTTTTTCTTTTTTTTTTTTTTTTTTGTTTTAAGTATTCATGCCATGTCCCTCATATCTTGCTCCCTAAGTTGTGTCTTCCTCCTTGACTTTTTCCCCTGCTTTTGCAACATCTGTGAGCTTAGTTTTGGCACCTTTTGGTCCTTTGCAATGCAGCTGATTTCCTCACAGCCTATTTTTTGAAGAGACTAAAATTCCAGATTTTCTGCTTTTTTCAATTGCATTTCATTTGAACCTATCTACTTTCCAGAGTGTTTGTTAGCCTTTCTTCTGGGATTCGCAAGATTCCTTTTCCCTTCCCGAAAGGAAATTTCATTTCCTTTCGGGAAGGGAAAAGGAATCTTGCGATTTCAATGGGGACCAATAGAGGAATCTTAGGTGCATGTCCCTGCACTTGATGGCAGGCCATGCCTTTTGATGGCCTTGACTTTGGGAAAGATTTTTTTCTTTTTTTGGTTGTTTTCTGAAGGGTTCATGCCATGTCCCTCATATCTTGCCCCCTAAGTTGTGTGTTCCTTCTTGACTTTTTCCCCTGCTTTTGCAACATCTGTGAGCTTAGTTTTGGCATCTTTTGGTCCTTTGCACTGCACCTTATATAAACGCAGGCAATTTCCTTAGAGTCACTAAATTTCCCAAATTTTCTTTTTTTCTCCTCCAATTGCAATTCCGTTGATGTTGACTCCTTTCCAGCGTGTTTGTAGGTCCTTCTTTTCTGTTTTGGCCTTAAGTGGGGATCAATTTTGCAAGCTTTTCTGCATGTGCCTGCCCTTGCTGGCGGATGGCCTGCCTGCATTTTGATGGCTTTGACTTTGGGAAAGATATTTTCTATTTTTTTTTTTTTATTATTTTAAATATTCATGCCATGTCCCTCATATCTTGCCCCCTAAGTTGTGTCTTCCTCCTTGACTTTTTCCCCAGCTTTTGCAACATCTGTGAGCTTAGTTTTGGCATCTTTTGGTCCTTTGAACTGCACCTGCTAAAACCCCAGGCCACCTTCTAAGAGTCATTAAATTTCACAAATTTTCTTTTTTTCTCCTCCAATTGCAAATCCTTTGATGGTGTCTCCATTCCAGCGTGTTTGTAGGTCCTTCTTTTCTGTTTTGGCCTTCAGTGGGGATCAATTTTGGCAAGCTTTGCTGCATGTGCCTGCCCTTGGTGGCGTATGGCCTGCCTGCATTTTGATGGCTTTGACTTTGGGAAAGACTTTTTCTTTTTTTTTTTTAATATTTTAAGTATTCATGCCATGTCCCTCATATCTTGCCCCCTAAGTTGTGTCTTCCTCCTTGACTTTTTCCCCTGCTTTTGCAACATCTGTGAGCTTAGTTTTGGCATCTTTTGGTCCTTTGAACTGCACATGATATACTGCCAGGCCATTTTCTTAGAGTCACTAAATTTCCCACATTTTCTTTTTTTCTCCTCCAATTGCAATTCCTTTGATGTTGACTCCATACCAGCGTGTTTTTAGGTCCTTATTTCTGTTTTGGCCTTCAGTGGGGATCAATTTTGGCATGCTTTGCTGCATGTGCCTGCCCTTGGTGGCGTATGGCCTGCCTGCATTTTGATGGCTTTGACTTTGGGAAAGATTTTTTCTTTTTTTTTTTTTTGTTTCTTTTAAGTATTCATGCCATGTCCCTCATATCTTGCTCCTTAAGTTGTGTCTTCCTCCTTGACTTTTTCCCCTGCTTTTGCAACATCTGTGAGCTTAGTTTTGGCATCTTTTGGTCCTTTGCACTGCACCTGCTAAAACCCCAGGCCACTTTCTAAGAGTCATTAAATTTACCAAATTTTCTTTTTTTCTCCTCCAATTGCAATTCCTTTGATGGTGTCCCCATTCCAGCGTGTTTCTAAGTCCTTCTTTACTGTTTTGGCCTTCAGTGGGGATCAATTTTGGCAAGCTTTGCTGCATGTGCCTGCCCTTGCTGGCGTATGGCCTGCCTGCATTTTGATGGCTTTGACTTTGGGAAAGATTTTTTTTTTTTTTTTTTTTTAATATTTTAAGTATTCATGCCATATCCCTCATATCTTGCCCCCTAAGTTGTGTCTCCCTCCTTGACTTTTTCCCCTGCTTTTGCAACATCTGTGAGCTTAGTTTTGGCATCTTTTGGTCCTTTGCACTGCACCTGATATAAACGCAGGCCATTTTCTTAGAGTCACTGAATTTCCCAAATTTTCTTTTTTTCTCCTCCAATTGCAATTCCTTTGATGTTGACTCCTTACCAGCGTGTTTTCAGGTCCTTATTTCTGTTTTGGCCTTCAGTGGGGATCAATTTTGGCAAGCTTTGCTGCATGTGCCTGCCCTTGGTGGCGTATGGCCTGCCTGAATTTTGATGGCTTTGAAATTGGGAAAGATTTTTTCTTTTTCATTTTTTGTTTCTTTTAAGTATTCATGCCATGTCCCTCATATCTTGCTCCTTAAGCTGTGTCTTCCTCCTTGACTTTTTCCCCTGCTTTTGCAACATCTGTGAGCTTAGTTTTGTCATCTTTTGGTCCTTTGCCCTGCACCTGCTAAAACCCCAGGCCACTTTCTAAGAGTCACTCAATTTCCCAAATTTTCATTTTTTCTCCTCCTTTTGCAATTCCTTTGATGTTGACTCCTTTCCAGCGTGTTTGTAGGTCCTTCTTTTCTGTTTTGGCCTTCAGTGGGGATCAATTTTGGCAAGCTTTGCTGCATGTGCCTGCCCTTTCTGGCGTATGGCCTGCCTGCATTTTGATGGCTTTGACTTTGGGAAAGATTTTTTCTTTTTTTTTTTTTTTAATATTTTAAGTGTTCATGCCATGTCCCTCATATCTTGCCCCCTAAGTTGTGTCTTCCTCCTTGACTTTTTCCCCTGCTTTTGCAACATCTGTGAGCTTAGTTTTGGCATCTTTTGGTCCTTTGCACTGCACCTGCTAAAAGCCCAGGCCACTTTCTAAGAGTCACTAAATTTCCCAAATTTTCTTTTTTTCTCCTCCAATTGCAATTCCTTTGATGTTGACTCCTTTCCAGCGTGTTTGTAGGTCTTTATTTCTGTTTTGGCCTTCAGTGGGGATCAATTTTGGCAAGCATTGCTGCATGTGCCTGCCCTTGGTGGCGTATGGCCTGCCTGCATTTTGATGGCTTTGACTTTGGGAAAGATTTTTTCTTTTTTTTTTTTTAATATTTTAAGAATTCATGCCATGTCCCTCATATCTTGCCCCCTAAGTTGTGTCTTCCTCCTTGACTTTTTCCCCTGCTTTTGCAACATCTGTGAGCTTAGTTTTGGCTACTTTTGCTCCTTTGCACTGCACCTGATATAAACGCAGACCATTTTCTTAGAGTCACTAAATTTCCCAAATTTCTTTTTTTTCTCCTCCAATTGCAATTCCTTTGATGTTGAATCCTTACCAGCGTGTTTTTAGGTCCTTATTTCTGTTTTGGCATTCTGTGGGGATCAATTTTGGCAAGCTTTGATGCATGTGCCTGCCCTTGGTGGCGTATGGCCTGCCTGAATTTTGATGGCTTTGACTTTGGGAAAGATTTTTTTCTTTTTTTTTTTTTTTGTTTCTTTTAAATATTCATGCCATGTCCCTCATATCTTGCTCCTTAAGTTGTGTCTTCCTCCTTGACTTTTTCCCCTGCTTTTGCAACATCTGTGAGCTTAGTTTTGGCATCTTTTGGTCCTTTGCACTGCACCTGATAAAACCCCAGGCCACTTTCTAAGAGTCACTAAATTTCCCAAATTTTCTTTTTTTCTCCTCCAATTGCAATTCCTTTGGTGTTGACTCCTTTCCAGCGTGTTTGTAGGTCCTTTTTTCTGTTTTGGCCTTCAGTGGGGATCAATTTTGGCAAGCTTTGCTGCATGTGCCTGCACTTGGGGGCCCATGGCGTGCCTGCATTTTGATGGCTTTGACTTTGGGATAGATCTTTTCTTTTTTTTTTTTTTTTTTTTGTTTTTAATATTCATGCCATGTCCCTCGTATCTTGCTCCCTAAGTTGTGTCATCCTCCTTCAGTTTTTCCCCTGCTTTTGCAACATCTGTGAGCTTAGTTTTGGCATCTTTTGGTCCTTTGCAATGCACCTGATGTAATCCCAGGCCATTTTTTTAGAGTCAGTAATTTCCCAAATTTTCTTTTTTTCTCCTCCAATTGCAAATCCTTTGATGTTGACTCCTTTCCAGCGTGTTTGTAGGTCCTTCTTTTCTGTTTTGGCCTTCAGTGGGGATCAATTTTGGCAAGCTTTGCTGCATGTGCCTGCCCTTGGTGGCGAATGGCCTGCCTGCATTTTGATGGCTTTGATTTTGGGAAAGATATTTTCTTTTTTTTTTTTTTATTAATTTAAGTATTCATGCCATGTCCCTCATATCTTGCCCCCTAAGTTGTGTCTTCCTCCTTGACTTTTTCCCCTGCTTTTGCAACATCTGTGAGCTTAGTTTTGGCATCTTTTGGTCCTTTGCACTGCACCTGCTAAAACCCCAGGCCACTTTCTAAGAGTCACTCAATTTCCCAAATTTTCTTTTTTTCTCCTCCAATTGCAATTCCTTTGATGTTGACTCCTTTCCAGCATGCTTGTAAGTCCTTCTATTCTGTTTTGGCCTTCAGGGGGATCAGATTTGGCAAGCTTTGCTGCATGTGCCTGCCCTTGGTGGCGAATGGCCTGCCTGCATTTTGATGGCTTTGACTTTGGGAAAGATTTTTTCTTTTTTTTTTTTTTAATATTTTATGTATTCATGCCATGTCCCTCATATCTTGCCCCCTAAGTTGTGTCTTCCTCCTTGACATTTTCCCCTGATTTTGCAACATCTGTGAGCTTAGTTTTGCCATCTTTTGGTCCTTTGCACTGCACATGATATAAACGCAGGCCATTTTCTTAGAGTCACTTAATTTCCCAAATTTTCTGTTTTTCTCCTCCAATTGCAATTCTTTTGATGTTGACTCTTTTCCAGCATGTTTGTAGGTCCTTCTTTTCTGTTTTGGCCTTCAGTGGGGATCAATTTTGGCAAGCTTTGCTGCATGTGCCTGCCCTTGGTGGTGTATGGCCTGCCTGCATTTTGATGGCTTTGACTTTGGGAAAGATTTTTTCTTTTTTTTTTTTTTTGTTTCTTTTAAATATTCATGCCATGTCCCTCATATCTTGCTCCTTAAGTTGTGTCTTCCTCCTTGACTTTTTCTCCTGCTTTTGCAACATCTGTGAGCTTAGTTTTGGCATCTTTTGGTCCTTTGCACTGCACCTGCTAAAACCCCAGGCCACTTTCTAAGAGTCACTCAATTTCCCAAAATTTTCATTTTTTCTCCTCCAATTGCAATTCCTTTGATGTTGACTCCTTTCCAGCGTTTTTGTAGGTCCTTCTTTTCGGTTTTGCCTTCAGTGGGGATCAGTTTTGGCAAGCTTTGCTGCATGTACCTGCCCTTGGTGGCGAATGGCCTGCCTGCATGTTGATGGCTTTGAATTTGGGAAAGATTTTTTCTTTTTTTTTTTTTTTTTTGTTTTAAGTATTCATGCCATGTCCCTCATATCTTGCTCCCTAAGTTGTGTCTTCCTCCTTGACTTTTTCCCCTGCTTTTGCAACATCTATACATCTGTGAGCTTAGTTTTGGCACCTTTTGGTCCTTTGCAATGCACCTGATGTAAACCCAGGCCATTTTTTTAGAGTCAGTAATTTCCCAAATTTTCTTTTTTTCTCCTCCAATTGCAAATCCTTTGATGTTGACTCCTTTCCAGCGTGTTTGTAGGTCCTTCTTTCCTGTTTTGGCCTTCAGTGGGGATCAATTTTGGCAAGCATTGCTGCATGTGCCTGCCCTTGGTGGCGTATGGCCTGCCTGCATTTTGATGGCTTTGACTTTGGGAAAGATTTTTTCTTTTTTTTTTTTTTGTTTCTTTTAAGTGTTCATGCCATGTCCCTCATAACTTGCTCCTTAAGTTGTGTCTTCCTCTTTGACTTTTTCCCCTGCTTTTGCAACATCTGTGAGCTTAGTTTTGGCATCTTTTGGTCCATTGCCCTGCACCTGATAAAACCCCAGGCCACTTTCTAAGAGTCACTCAATTTCCCAAATTTTCTTTTTTTCTCCTCCAATTGCAATTCCTTTGATGTTGACTCCTTTCCAGCGTGTTTGTAGGTCCTTCTTTTCTGTTTTGGCCTTCAGTGGGGATCAATTTTGGCAAGCATTGCGGCATGTGCCTGCCCTTGGTGGCGTATGGCCTGCCTGCATTTTGATGGCTTTGACTTTGGGAAAGATTTTTTTTTTTTTTTTTTTTTTTTGTTTTAAGTATTCATGCCATGTCCCTCATATCTTGCTCCCTAAGTTGTGTCTTCCTCCTTGACTTTTTCCCCTGCTTTTGCAACATCTGTGAGCTCAGTTTTGCCACCTTTTGGTCCTTTGCAATGCAGCTGATTTCCTCACAGCCTATTTTTTGAAGAGACTAAAATTCCAGATTTTCTGCTTTTTTCAATTGCATTTCATTTGAACCTATCTCCTTTCCAGAGTGTTTGTAAGCCTTTCTTCTGGGATTCGCAATATTCCTTTTCCCTTCCCGAAAGGAAATTTCATTTCCTTTCGGGAAGGGAAAAGGAATCTTGCGATTTCAATGGGGACCAATAGAGGAATCTTAGGTGCATGTCCCTGCACTTGATGGCAGGCCATGCCTTTTGATGGCCTTGACTTTGGGAAAGATTTTTTTCTTTTTTTGGTTGTTTTCTGAAGGGTTCATGCCATGTCCCTCATATCTTGCCCCCTAAGTTGTGTCTTCCTCCTTGACTTTTTCCCCTGCTTTTGCAACATCTGTGAGCTTAGTTTTGGCATCTTTTGGTCCTTTGCACTGCACCAGATAAAACCCCAGGCAACTTTCTAAGAGTCACTCAATTTCCCAAATTTTCTTTTTTTCTCCTCCAATTGCAATTCCTTTGATGTTGACTCCTTTCCAGCGTCTTTGTAGGTCCTTCTTTTCTGTTTTGGCTTTCAGTGGGGATCAGTTTTGGCAAGCTTTGCTGCATGTGCCTGCCCTTGGTGGCGTATGGCCTCCCTGCATTTTGATGGCTTTGACTTTGGGAAAGATTTTTTCTTTTTTTTTTTTTTAATATTTTAAGTATTCATGCCATGTCCCTCATATCTTGCCCCCTAAGTTGTGTCTTCCTCCTTGACTTTTTCCCCTGCTTTTGCAACATCTGTGAGCTTAGTTTTGGCATCTTTTGGTCCTTTGCACTGCACCTGATATAAACGGAGGCCATTTTCTTAGAGTCACTAAATTTCCCAAATTTTCATTTTTCTCCTCCAATTGCAATTCCTTTGATGTTGACTCCATACCAGCGTGTTTTTATGTCCTTATTTCTGTTTTGGCCTTCAGTGGGGATCAATTTTGGCAAGCTTTGCTGCATGTGCCTGCCCTTGGTGGCGTATGGCCTGCCTGCATTTTGATGGCTTTGACTTTGGGAAAGATTTTTTCTTTTTTTTTTTTTTTGTTTCTTTTAAGTATTCATGCCATGTCCCTCATATCTTGCTCCTTAAGTTGTGTCTTCCTCCTTGACATTTTCCCCTGCTTTTGCAACATCTGTGAGCTTAGTTTTGGCATCTTTTGTTCCTTTGCACTGCACCTGCTAAAATGCCAGGCCACTTTCTAAGAGTCACTCAATTTCCCAAATTTTCTTTTTTTCTCCTCCAATTGCAATTCCTTTGATGGTGTCCCCATTCCAGCGTGTTTCTAAGTCCTTCTTTTCTGTTTTGGCCTTCAGTGGGGATCAATTTTGGCAAGCTTTGCTCCATGTGCCTGCCCTTGGTGGCGTTTGGCCTGCCTTCATTTTGATGGCTTTGAATTTGGGAAAGATTTTTTTTTTTTTTTTTTTGTTTTAAGTATTCATGCCATGTCCCTCATATCTTGCCCCCTAAGTTGTGTCTTCCTCCTTGACTTTTTCCCCTGCTTTTGCGACATCTGTGAGCTTAGTTTTGGCATCTTTTGGTCCTTTGCACTGCACCTGCAAAAAGCCCAGGCCACTTTCTAAGAGTCACTCAATTTCCCAAATTTTCTTTTTTTCTCCTCCAATTGCAATTCCTTTGATGTTGACTCCTTTCCAGCGTGTTTGTAGGTCCTTCTTTTCTTTTTTGCCTTCAGTGGGGACCAGTTTTAGCAAGCTTTGCTGCATGTGCCTGCCCTTGGTGGCGTATGGCCTGCCTGCATTTTGATGGCTTTGACTTTGGGAAAGATTTTTTCTTTTTTTTTTTTTAAGTATTCATGCCATGTCCCTCATATCTTGCCCCCTAAGTTGTGTCTTCCTCCTTGACTTTTTCCCCTGCTTTTGCAACATCTGTGAGCTTAGTTTTGGCATCTTTTGGTCCTTTGCACTGCACCTGCTAAAACCCCAGGCCACTTTCTAAGAGTCATTAAATTTCCCAAATTTTCTTTTTTTCTTCTCCAATTGCAAATCCTTTGATGGTTTCTCCATTCCAGCGTGTTTGTATGTCCTTCTTTTCTGTTTTGGCCTTCAGTGGGGATCAATTGTGGCAAGCTTTGCTGCATGTGCCTGCCCTTTCTGGCGTATGGCCTGCCTGCATTTTGATGGCTTTGAATTTGGGAAAGATTTTTTTCTTTTTTTTTTTTTTCTTTTTGTTTTAAGTATTCATGCCATGTCCCTCATATCTTGCCCCCTAAGTTGTGTCTTCCTCCTTGACTTTTTCCCCTGCTTTTGCAACATCTGTGAGCTTAGTTTTTGCATCTTTTGGTCCTTTGCACTGCACCTGATATAAACCCCAGGCCATTTTCACAGAATCACTAACTTACCCAAATTTTCTTTTTTTCTCATAAAAATTGAATTCCTTTCATGTTGTCTCCATTCCAGAGTGTTTGTAAGTCCTTCTTTACTGTTTTAGCTTTCAGTGGGGATCAATTTTGGCAAGCTTTGCTGCATGAGCCTGCACTTGCTGGCCTATGGCCTGCCTGCATTTTGATGGCTTTGACTTTGGGAAAGATTTTTTCTTTTTTTTTTCTTTTTTGTTCTAAGTATTCATGCCATGTCCCTCATATCTTGTCCCCTAAGTTGTGTCTTCCTCCTTCACTTTTTCCCCTGCTTTTGCAACATCTGTGAGCTTAGTTTTGGCACCTTTTGGTCCTTTGCAATGCACCTGATGTAAACCCAGGCCATTTTTTTAGAGTCAGTAATTTCCCAAATTTTCTTTTTTTCTCCTCCAATTGCAAATCCTTTGATGTTGACTCCTTTCCAGCGTGTTTGTAGGTCCTTCTTTACTGTTTTGGCCTTCAGTGGGGATCAATTTTGGCAAGCTTTGCTGCATGTGCCTGCCCTTGGTGGCGTATGGCCTGCCTGCATTTTGATGGCTTTGAATTTGGGAAAGATTTTTTCTTTTTTTTTTCTTTTTTGTTCTAAGTATTCATGCCATGTCCCTCATATCTTGCCCCCTAAGTTGTGTCTTCCTCCTTCACTTTTTCCCCTGCTTTTGCAACATCTGTGAGCTTAGTTTTGGCACCTTTTGGTCCTTTGCAATGCAGCTGATTTCCTCAGAGCCTATTTTTTGAAGAGACTAAAATTCCAGATTTTCTGCTTTTTTCAATTGCATTTCATTTGATCCTATCTCCTTTCCAGAGTGTTTGTAAGCCTTTCTTTTGGGATTCGCAAGATTCCTTTTCCCTTCCCGAAAGGAAATGAAATATCCTTTCGGGAAGGGAAAAGGAATCTTGCGATTTCGATGGGGACCAATAGAGGAATCTTTGGTGCATGTTCCTGCACTTGATGGCAGGCCATGCTTTTTGATAGCCTTGAGTTTGGGAAAGATTTTTTTCTTTTTTTGGTTGTTTTTGGAAGGTTTCATGCCATGTCCCTCATATCTTGCCCCCTAAGATGTGTCTTCCTCCTTGACTTTTTCCCCTGCTTTTGCAACATCTGTGAGCTTAGTTTTGGCATCTTTTGGTCCTTTGCACTGCACCTGCTAAAAGCCCAGGCCACTTTCTAAGAGTCATTAAATTTCCCAAATTTTCTTTTTTTTCTCCTCCAATTGCAATTCCTTTGATGTTGTCTCCATTCCAGCGTGTTTTTAGGTCCTTCTTTTCGGTTTTGCCTTCAGTGGGGATCAGTTTTGGCAACCTTTGCTGCATGTGCCTGCCCTTGGTGGCGAATGGCCTGCCTGCATTTTGATGGCTTTGACTTTGGGAAAGATTTTTTCTTTTTTTTTTTTTTAATATTTTAAGTATTCATGTCATGTCCCTCATATCTTGCTCCCTAAGCTGTGTCTTCCTCCTTGACTTTTTCCCCTGCTTTTTCAACATCTGTGAGCTTAGTTTTGGCATCTTTTGGTCCTTTGCACTGCACCTGCTAAAACCCCAGGCCACTTCCTAAGAGTCACTCAATTTCCCAAATTTTGTTTTTTTCTTCTCCAATTGCAAATCCTTTGATGGTGTCTCCATTCCAGCGTGTTTGTATGTCCTTCTTTTCTGTTTTGGCCTTCAGTGGGGATCAATTTTGGCAAGCTTTGCTGCATGTGCCTGCACTTGCTGGCGTATGGCCTGCCTGCATTTTGATGGCTTTGACTTTGGGAAAGATTTTTTCTTTTTTTTTTTTTTTTTTTGTTTTAAGTATTCATGCCATGTCCCTCATATCTTGCTCCCTAAGTTGTGTCTTCCTCCTTGACTTTTTCCCCTGCTTTTGCAACATCTGTGACCTTAGTTTTGGCACCTTTTGGTCCTTTGCAATGCAGCTGATTTCCTCAGAGCCTATTTTTTGAAGAGACTAAAATTCCAGATTTTCTGCTTTTTTCAATTGCATTTCATTTGATCCTATCTCCTTTCCAGAGTGTTTGTAAGCCTTTCTTTTGGGATTCGCAAGATTCCTTTTCCCTTCCCGAAAGGAAATGAAATATCCTTTCGGGAAGGGAAAAGGAATCTTGCGATTTCGATGGGGACCAATAGAGGAATCTTTGGTGCATGTTCCTGCACTTGATGGCAGGCCATGCTTTTTGATGGCCTTGAGTTTGGGAAAGATTTTTTTCTTTTTTTGGTTGTTTTTGGAAGGTTTCATGCCATGTCCCTCATATCTTGCCCCCTAAGTTGTGTCTTCCTCCTTGACTTTTTCCCCTGCTTTTGCAACATCTGTGAGCTTAGTTTTGGCATCTTTTGGTCCTTTGCACTGCACCTGCTAAAAGCCCAGGCCACTTTCTAAGAGTCATTAAATTTCCCAAATTTTCTTTTTTTCTCCTCCAATTGCAATTCCTTTGATGTTGTCTCCATTCCAGCGTGTTTTTAGGTCCTTCTTTTCGGTTTTGCCTTCAGTGGGGATCAGTTTTGGCAAGCTTTGCTGCATGTGCCTGCCCTTGGTGGCGAATGGCCTGCCTGCATTTTGATGGCTTTGACTTTGGGAAAGATTTTTTCTTTTTTTTTTTTTTTAATATTTTAAGTATTCATGTCATGTCCCTCATATCTTGCTCCCTAAGCTGTGTCTTCCTCCTTGACTTTTTCCCCTGATTTTGCAACATCTGTGAGCTTAGTTTTGCCATCTTTTGGTCCTTTGCACTGCACCTGCTAAAACCCCAGGCCACTTTCTAAGAGTCATTAAATTTCCCAAATTTTCTTTTTTTCTTCTCCAATTGCAAATCCTTTGATGGTTTCTCCATTCCAGCGTGTTTGTATGTCCTTCTTTTCTGTTTTGGCCTTCAGTGGGGATCAATTTTGGCAAGCTTTGCTGCATGTGCCTGCCCTTGGTGGCTTATGGCCTGCCTGCATTTTGATGGCTTTGACTTTGGGAAAGATTTTTTCTTTTTTTTTTTTTTGTTTTTATTTAAGTATTCATGCCATGTCCCTCATATCTTGCTCCTTAAGTTGTGTCTTCCTCTTTGACTTTTTCCCCTGCTTTTGCAACATCTGTGAGCTTAGTTTTGTCATCTTTTGGTCCTTTGCCCTGCACCTGATAAAACCCCAGGCCACTTCCTAAGAGTCACTCAATATCCCAAATTTTCATTTTTTCTCCTCCAATTGCAATTCCTTTGATGTTGACTCCTTTCCAGCGTGTTTGTAGGTCCTTCTTTTCTGTTTTGGCCTTCAGTGGGGATCAATTTTGGCAAGCATTGCGGCATGTGCCTGCCCTTGGTGGCGTATGGCCTGCCTGCATTTTGATGGCTTTGACTTTGGGAAAGATTTTTTCTTTTTTTTTTTTTTAATATTTTAAGTATTCATGCCATGTCCCTCATATATTGCTCCCTAAGTTGTGTCTTCCTCCTTGACTTTTTCCCCTGCTTTTGCAACATCTGTGAGCTTAGTTTTGGCACCTTTTGGTCCTTTGCAATGCAGCTGATTTCCTCACAGCCTATTTTTTGAAGAGACTAAAATTCCCGATTTTCTGCTTTTTTCAATTGCATTTCTTTTGAACCTATCTGCTTTCCAGAGTATTTGTAAGCCTTTCTTTTGGGATTCGCAAGATTCCTTTTCCCTTCCCGAAAGGAAATGAAATTTCCTTTCGGGAAGGGATAAGGAATCTTGCGATTTCAATGGGGACCAATAGAGGAATCTTAGGTGCATATCCCTGCACTAGATGGCAGGCCATGCCTTTTGATGGCCTTGACTTTGGGAAAGATTTTTTTCTTTTTTTGGTTGTTTTCTGAAGTGTTCATGCCATGTCCCTCATATCTTGCCCCCTAAGTTGTGTCTTCCTCCTTGACTTTTTCCCCTGCTTTTGCAACATCTGTGAGCTTAGTTTTGGCATCTTTTGGTCCTTTGCACTGCACCTGATAAAATCCCAGGCCACTTTGTAAGAGTCACTCAATTCCCCAAATTTTCTTTTTTTCTCCTCCAATTGCAATTCCGTTGATGTTGACTCCTTTCCAGCGTGTTTGTAGGTCCTTCTTTTCTGTTTTGGCCTTCAGTGGGGATCAGTTTTGGCAAGCTTTGCTGCATGTGCCTTCCCTTGGTGGCGAATGGCCTGCCTGCATTTTGATGGCTTTGAATTTGGGAAAGATTTTTTCTTTTTTTTTTTTTAATATTTTAAGTATTCATGCCATGTCCCTCATATCTTGCTCCTTAAGTTGTGTCTTCCTCCTTGACTTTTTCCCCTGCTTTTGCAACATCTGTGAGCTTAGTTTTGGCATCTTTTGGTCCTTTGTACGGCACCTGATAAAACCCCAGGCCACTTTCTAAGAGTCACTCAATTTCCCAAATTTTCTTTTTTTCTCCTCCAATTGCAATTCCTTTGATGTTGACTGCTTTCCAGCGTGTTTGTAGGTCCTTCTTTTCTGTTTTGGCCTTCAGTGGGGATCAATTTTGGCAAGCATTGCTGCATGTGCCTGCCCTTGGTGGCGTATGGCCTGCCTGAATTTTGATGGCTTTGACTTTGGGAAAGATTTTTTCTTTTTTTTTTTTTTTAATATTTTAATTATTCATGCCATGTCCCTCATATCTTGCCCCCTAAGTTGTGTCTTCCTCCTTGACTTTTTCCCCTGCTTTTGCAACATCTGTGAGCTTAG
Organism: Artemisiospiza belli; assembly: GCA_021963965.1. Classification (NCBI taxonomy): domain Eukaryota; kingdom Metazoa; phylum Chordata; class Aves; order Passeriformes; family Passerellidae; genus Artemisiospiza; species Artemisiospiza belli. The sequence continues at coordinate 100,706 of JAKDEW010000512.1, read as the reverse complement.
TTTTGGCATCTTTTGGTCCTTTGCACTGCACCTGCTAAAACCACAGGCCACTTTCTAAGAGTCATTAAATTTCCCAAATTTTCTTTTTTTCTCCTCCAATTGCAATTCCTTTGATGTTGTCTCCATTCCAGCGTGTTTCTAAGTCCTTCTTTTCTCTTTTGGCCTTCAGTGGGGATCAATTTTGGCAAGCTTTGCTGCATGTGCCTGCACTTGCTGGCCTATGGCGTGCCTGCATTTTGATGGCTTTGACTTTGGGATAGATCTTTTTTTTTTTTTTTTTTTTTGTTTTAAGTATTCATGCCATGTCCCTCATATCATGCCCCCTAAGTTGTGTCATCCTCCTTGACTTTTTCCCCTGCTTTTGCAACATCTATACATCTGTGAGCTTAGTTTTGGCACCTTTTGGTCCTTTGCAATGCACCTGATGTAAACCCAGGCCATTTTTTTAGAGTCAGTAATTTCCCAAATTTTTTTTTTTCTCCTCCAATTGCAAATCCTTTGATGTTGACTCCTTTCCAGCGTGTTTGTAGGTCCTTCTTTCCTGTTTTGGCCTTCAGTGGGGATCAATTTTGGCAAGCATTGCTGCATGTGCCTGCCCTTGGTGGCGTATGGCCTGCCTGCATTTTGATGGCTTTGACTTTGGGAAAGATTTTTTCTTTTTTTTTTTTTTGTTTCTTTTAAGTGTTCATGCCATGTCCCTCATAACTTGCTCCTTAAGTTGTGTCTTCCTCTTTGACTTTTTCCCCTGCTTTTGCAACATCTGTGAGCTTAGTTTTGGCATCTTTTGGTCCATTGCCCTGCACCTGATAAAACCCCAGGCCACTTTCTAAGAGTCACTCAATTTCCCAAATTTTCTTTTTTTCTCCTCCAATTGCAATTCCTTTGATGTTGACTCCTTTCCAGCGTGTTTGTAGGTCCTTCTTTTCTGTTTTGGCCTTCAGTGGGGATCAATTTTGGCAAGCATTGCGGCATGTGCCTGCCCTTGGTGGCGTATGGCCTGCCTGCATTTTGATGGCTTTGACTTTGGGAAAGATTTTTTTTTTTTTTTTTTTTTTTTGTTTTAAGTATTCATGCCATGTCCCTCATATCTTGCTCCCTAAGTTGTGTCTTCCTCCTTGACTTTTTCCCCTGCTTTTGCAACATCTGTGAGCTCAGTTTTGCCACCTTTTGGTCCTTTGCAATGCAGCTGATTTCCTCACAGCCTATTTTTTGAAGAGACTAAAATTCCAGATTTTCTGCTTTTTTCAATTGCATTTCATTTGAACCTATCTCCTTTCCAGAGTGTTTGTAAGCCTTTCTTCTGGGATTCGCAATATTCCTTTTCCCTTCCCGAAAGGAAATTTCATTTCCTTTCGGGAAGGGAAAAGGAATCTTGCGATTTCAATGGGGACCAATAGAGGAATCTTAGGTGCATGTCCCTGCACTTGATGGCAGGCCATGCCTTTTGATGGCCTTGACTTTGGGAAAGATTTTTTTCTTTTTTTGGTTGTTTTCTGAAGGGTTCATGCCATGTCCCTCATATCTTGCCCCCTAAGTTGTGTCTGCCTCCTTGACTTTTTCCCCTGCTTTTGCAACATCTGTGAGCTTAGTTTTGGCATCTTTTGGTCCTTTGCACTGCACCAGATAAAACCCCAGGCAACTTTCTAAGAGTCACTCAATTTCCCAAATTTTCTTTTTTTCTCCTCCAATTGCAATTCCTTTGATGTTGACTCCTTTCCAGCGTGTTTGTAGGTCCTTCTTTTCTGTTTTGGCTTTCAGTGGGGATCAGTTTTGGCAAGCTTTGCTGCATGTGCCTGCCCTTGGTGGCGTATGGCCTCCCTGCATTTTGATGGCTTTGACTTTGGGAAAGATTTTTTCTTTTTTTTTTTTTTAATATTTTAAGTATTCATGCCATGTCCCTCATATCTTGCCCCCTAAGTTGTGTCTTCCTCCTTGACTTTTTCCCCTGCTTTTGCAACATCTGTGAGCTTAGTTTTGGCATCTTTTGGTCCTTTGCACTGCACCTGATATAAACCCAGGCCATTTTCTTAGAGTCACTAAATTTCCCAAATTTTCATTTTTCTCCTCCAATTGCAATTCCTTTGATGTTGACTCCATACCAGCGTGTTTTTATGTCCTTATTTCTGTTTTGGCCTTCAGTGGGGATCAATTTTGGCAAGCTTTGCTGCATGTGCCTGCCCTTGGTGGCGTATGGCCTGCCTGCATTTTGATGGCTTTGACTTTGGGAAAGGTTTTTTCTTTTTTTTTTTTTTTTTGTTTCTTTTAAGTATTCATGCCATGTCCCTCATATCTTGCTCCTTAAGTTGTGTCTTCCTCCTTGACTTTTTCCCCTGCTTTTGCAACATCTGTGAGCTTAGTTTTGGCACCTTTTGTTCCTTTGCACTGCACCTGCTAAAATGCCAGGCCACTTTCTAAGAGTCACTCAATTTCCCAAATTTTCTTTTTTTCTCCTCCAATTGCAATTCCTTTGATGGTGTCCCCATTCCAGCGTGTTTCTAAGTCCTTCTTTTCTGTTTTGGCCTTCAGTGGGGATCAATTTTGGCAAGCATTGCTCCATGTGCCTGCCCTTGGTGGCGTATGGCCTGCCTGCATTTTGATGGCTTTGAATTTGGGAAAGATTTTTTTTTTTTTTTTTTTTTTTAAGTATTCATGCCATGTCCCTCATATCTTGCCCCCTAAGTTGTGTCTTCCTCCTTGACTTTTTCCCCTGCTTTTGCGACATCTGTGAGCTTAGTTTTGGCATCTTTTGGTCCTTTGCACTGCACCTGCAAAAAGCCCAGGCCACTTTCTAAGAGTCACTCAATTTCCCAAATTTTCTTTTTTTCTCCTCCAATTGCAATTCCTTTGATGTTGACTCCTTTCCAGCGTGTTTGTAGGTCCTTCTTTTCTTTTTTGCCTTCAGTGGGGACCAGTTTTAGCAAGCTTTGCTGCATGTGCCTGCACTTGCTGGCGTATGGCCTGCCTGCATTTTGATGGCTTTGACTTTGGGAAAGATTTTTTCTTTTTTTTTTTTTAACTATTCATGCCATGTCCCTCATATCTTGCCCCCTAAGTTGTGTCTTCCTCCTTGACTTTTTCCCCTGCTTTTGCAACATCTGTGAGCTTAGTTTTGGCATCTTTTGGTCCTTTGCACTGCACCTGCTAAAACCCCAGGCCACTTTCTAAGAGTCATTAAATTTCCCAAATTTTCTTTTTTTCTTCTCCAATTGCAAATCCTTTGATGGTTTCTCCGTTCCAGCGTGTTTGTATGTCCTTCTTTTCTGTTTTGGCCTTCAGTGGGGATCAATTGTGGCAAGCTTTGCTGCATGTGCCTGCCCTTTCTGGCGTATGGCCTGCCTGCATTTTGATGGCTTTGAATTTGGGAAAGATTTTTTTCTTTTTTTTTTTTTCTTTTTGTTTTAAGTATTCATGCCATGTCCCTCATATCTTGCCCCCTAAGTTGTGTCTTCCTCCTTGACTTTTTCCCCTGCTTTTGCAACATCTGTGAGCTTAGTTTTTGCATCTTTTGGTCCTTTGCACTGCACCTGATATAAACCCCAGGCCATTTTCACAGAATCACTAACTTACCCAAATTTTCTTTTTTTCTCATAAAAATTGAATTCCTTTCATGTTGTCTCCATTCCAGAGTGTTTGTAAGTCCTTCTTTACTGTTTTAGCTTTCAGTGGGGATCAATTTTGGCAAGCTTTGCTGCATGTGCCTGCACTTGCTGGCCTATGGCCTGCCTGCATTTTGATGGCTTTGACTTTGGGAAAGATTTTTTCTTTTTTTTTTCTTTTTTGTTCTAAGTATTCATGCCATGTCCCTCATATCTTGTCCCCTAAGTTGTGTCTTCCTCCTTCACTTTTTCCCCTGCTTTTGCAACATCTGTGAGCTTAGTTTTGGCACCTTTTGGTCCTTTGCAATGCACCTGATGTAAACCCAGGCCATTTTTTTAGAGTCACTAAATTTCCCAAATTTTCTTTTTTTCTCCTCCAATTGCAAATCCTTTGATGTTGACTCCTTTCCAGCGTGTTTGTAGGTCCTTCTTTACTGTTTTGGCCTTCAGTGGGGATCAATTTTGGCAAGCTTTGCTGCATGTGCCTGCCCTTGGTGGCGTATGGCCTGCCTGCATTTTGATGGCTTTGAATTTGGGAAAGATTTTTTCTTTTTTTTTTCTTTTTTGTTCTAAGTATTCATGCCATGTCCCTCATATCTTGCCCCCTAAGTTGTGTCTTCCTCCTTCACTTTTTCCCCTGCTTTTGCAACATCTGTGACCTTAGTTTTGGCACCTTTTGGTCCTTTGCAATGCAGCTGATTTCCTCAGAGCCTATTTTTTGAAGAGACTAAAATTCCAGATTTTCTGCTTTTTTCAATTGCATTTCATTTGATCCTATCTCCTTTCCAGAGTGTTTGTAAGCCTTTCTTTTGGGATTCGCAAGATTCCTTTTCCCTTCCCGAAAGGAAATGAAATATCCTTTCGGGAAGGGAAAAGGAATCTTGCGATTTCGATGGGGACCAATAGAGGAATCTTTGGTGCATGTTCCTGCACTTGATGGCAGGCCATGCTTTTTGATAGCCTTGAGTTTGGGAAAGATTTTTTTCTTTTTTTGGTTGTTTTTGGAAGGTTTCATGCCATGTCCCTCATATCTTGCCCCCTAAGATGTGTCTTCCTCCTTGACTTTTTCCCCTGCTTTTGCAACATCTGTGAGCTTAGTTTTGGCATCTTTTGGTCCTTTGCACTGCACCTGCTAAAAGCCCAGGCCACTTTCTAAGAGTCATTAAATTTCCCAAATTTTCTTTTTTTCTCCTCCAATTGCAATTCCTTTGATGTTGTCTCCATTCCAGCGTGTTTTTAGGTCCTTCTTTTCGGTTTTGCCTTCAGTGGGGATCAGTTTTGGCAACCTTTGCTGCATGTGCCTGCCCTTGGTGGCGAATGGCCTGCCTGCATTTTGATGGCTTTGACTTTGGGAAAGATTTTTTCTTTTTTTTTTTTTTAATATTTTAAGTATTCATGTCATGTCCCTCATATCTTGCTCCCTAAGCTGTGTCTTCCTCCTTGACTTTTTCCCCTGATTTTGCAACATCTGTGAGCTTAGTTTTGCCATCTTTTGGTCCTTTGCACTGCACCTGCTAAAACCCCAGGCCACTTTCTAAGAGTCATTAAATTTCCCAAATTTTCTTTTTTTCTTCTCCAATTGCAAATCCTTTGATGGTTTCTCCATTCCAGCGTGTTTGTATGTCCTTCTTTTCTGTTTTGGCCTTCAGTGGGGATCAATTTTGGCAAGCTTTGCTGCATGTGCCTGCCCTTGGTGGCTTATGGCCTGCCTGCATTTTGATGGCTTTGACTTTGGGAAAGATGTTTTCTTTTTTTTTTTTTTGTTTTTATTTAAGTATTCATGCCATGTCCCTCATATCTTGCTCCTTAAGTTGTGTCTTCCTCTTTGACTTTTTCCCCTGATTTTGCAACATCTGTGAGCTTAGTTTTGGCATCTTTTGGTCCTTTGCCCTGCACCTGATAAAACCCCAGGCCACTTCCTAAGAGTCACTCAATTTCCCAAATTTTCATTTTTTCTCCTCCAATTGCAATTCCTTTGATGTTGACTCCTTTCCAGCGTGTTTGTAGGTCCTTCTTTTCTGTTTTGGCCTTCAGTGGGGATCAATTTTGGCAAGCATTGCGGCATGTGCCTGCCCTTGGTGGCGTATGGCCTGCCTGCATTTTGATGGCTTTGACTTTGGGAAAGATTTTTTCTTTTTTTTTTTTTTAATATTTTAAGTATTCATGCCATGTCCCTCATATATTGCTCCCTAAGTTGTGTCTTCCTCCTTGACTTTTTCCCCTGCTTTTGCAACATCTGTGAGCTTAGTTTTGGCACCTTTTGGTCCTTTGCAATGCAGCTGATTTCCTCACAGCCTATTTTTTGAAGAGACTAAAATTCCCGATTTTCTGCTTTTTTCAATTGCATTTCTTTTGAACCTATCTGCTTTCCAGAGTATTTGTAAGCCTTTCTTTTGGGATTCGCAAGATTCCTTTTCCCTTCCCGAAAGGAAATTTCATTTCCTTTCGGGAAGGGATAAGGAATCTTGCGATTTCAATGGGGACCAATAGAGGAATCTTAGGTGCATATCCCTGCACTAGATGGCAGGCCATGCCTTTTGATGGCCTTGACTTTGGGAAAGATTTTTTTCTTTTTTTGGTTGTTTTCTGAAGTGTTCATGCCATGTCCCTCATATCTTGCCCCCTAAGTTGTGTCTTCCTCCTTGACTTTTTCCCCTGCTTTTGCAACATCTGTGAGCTTAGTTTTGGCATCTTTTGGTCCTTTGCACTGCACCTGATAAAATCCCAGGCCACTTTGTAAGAGTCACTCAATTCCCCAAATTTTCTTTTTTTCTCCTCCAATTGCAATTCCGTTGATGTTGACTCCTTTCCAGCGTGTTTGTAGGTCCTTCTTTTCTGTTTTGGCCTTCAGTGGGGATCAGTTTTGGCAAGCTTTGCTGCATGTGCCTTCCCTTGGTGGCGAATGGCCTGCCTGCATTTTGATGGCTTTGAATTTGGGAAAGATTTTTTCTTTTTTTTTTTTTAATATTTTAAGTATTCATGCCATGTCCCTCATATCTTGCCCCCTAAGTTGTGTCTTCCTCCTTGACTTTTTCCCCTGCTTTTGCAACATCTGTGAGCTTAGTTTTGGCATCTTTTGGTCCTTTGCACTGCACCTGATATAAACCCAGGCCATTTTTTTAGAGTCAGTAATTTCCCAAATTTTCTTTTTTTCTCCTCCAATTGCAATTCCTTTGATGTTGACTCCTTTCCAGCGTGTTTGTAGGTCCTTCTTTTCTGTTTTGGCCTTCAGTGGGGATCAATTTTGGCAAGCTTTGCTGCATGTGCCTGCCCTTGCTGGCGTATGGCCTGCCTGCATTTTGATGGCTTTGACTTTGGGAAAGATTTTTTCTTTTTTTTTTTTTATTATTTTAAGTATTCATGCCATGTCCCTCATATCTTGCCCCCTAAGTTGTGTCTTCCTCCTTGACTTTTTCCCCTGCTTTTGCAACACCTGTGAGCTTAGTTTTGGCACCTTTTGGTCCTTTGCAATGTACCTGATATAAACCCAGGCCATTTTTTTAGAGTCAGTAATTTCCCAAATTTTCTTTTTTTCTCCTCCAATTGCAAATCCTTTGATGTTGTCTCCATTCCAGCGTGTTTGTAGGTCCTTCTTTTCTGTTTTGGCCTTCAGTGGGGATCAATTTTGGCAAGCTTAGCTGCATGTGCCTGCCCTTGCTGGCTTGTGGCCTGCGGATCAATTTTGGCAAGCTTTGCTGCATGTGCCTGCCCTTGGTGGCTTATGGCCTGCCTGCATTTTGATGGCTTTGACTTTGGGAAAGATTTTTTCTTTTTTTTTTCTTTTTTGTTCTAAGTATTCATGCCATGTCCCTCATATCTTGCCCCCTAAGTTGTGTCTTCCTCCTTGACTTTTTCCCCTGCTTTTGCAACATCTGTGAGCTTAGTTTTGGCACATTTTGGTCCTTTGCAATGCACCTGATAAAATCCCGGGCCATTTTCTTAGAATCATTAACTTACCCATATTTTCTTTCTTTCTCATAGAAATTGAATTCCTTTCACGTTGTCTCCATTCCAGCGTGTTTGTAAGTCCTTCTTTTCTGTTTTGGCCTTCAGTGGGGATCAATTTTGGCAAGCTTTGCTGCATGTGCCTGCACTTGCTGGCATATGGCCTGCCTGCATTTTGATGGCTTTGACTTTGGGAAAGATTTTTTCTTTTTTTTTTTTTTTATTTTTTTAAGTATTCCTGCCATGTCCCTCATATCTTGCCCCCTAAGTTGTGTCTTCCTCCTTGACTTTTTCCCCTGCTTTTGCAACATCTGTGAGATTAGTTTTGGCATCTTTTGGTCCTTTGCACTGCACCTGATATAAACGCAGGCCATTTTCTTAGAGTCACTAAATTTCCAAAATTTTCTTTTTTTCTCCTCCAATTGCAATTCCTTTGATGTTGTCTCCATTCCAGCGTGTTTGTAGGTCCTTCTTTTCTGTTTTGGCCTTCAGTGGGGATCAATTTTGGCAAGCTTTGCTGCATGTGCCTGCCCTTGCTGGCGTATGGCCTGCCTGCATTTTGATGGCTTTGAATTTGGGAATGATTTTTTTCTTTTTTTTTTTTTTTTTTGTTTTAGTTATTCATGCCATGTCCCTCATATCTTGCTCCTTAAGTTGTGTCTTCCTCCTTGACTTTTTCCCCTGCTTTTGCAACATCTGTGAGCTTAGTTTTGGCATCTTTGGTCCTTTCCACTGCACCTGATATAAACCCAGGCCATTTTCTTATAGACACTTAATTTCCCAAATTTTCTTTTTTTCTCCTCCAATTGCAATTCCTTTGATGTTGACTCCTTTCCAGCGTGTTTGTAGGTCCTTTTTTCTGTTTTGGCATTCAGTGGGGATCAATTTTGGCAAGCTTTGCTGCATGTGCCTGCCCTTGGTGGCGTATGGCCTGCCTGCATTTTGATGGCTTTATCTTGGGAAAGATTTTTTCATTTTTTTTTTTTTAATATTTTAAGTATTTATGCCATGTTCCTCATATCTTGCCCCCTAAGTTGTGTCTTCCTCCTTCACTTTTTCCCCTGCTTTTGCAACATCTGTGAGCTTAGTTTTGGCATCTTTTGCTCCTTTGCACTGCACCTGATATAAACCCAGGCCATTTTCTTAGAGTCATTGAATTTCCCATTTTTTTTTTTTCTCCTCCAATTGCAATTCCTTTGATGGTGTCTCCATTCCAGCGTGTTTGCAAGTCCTTCTTTTCTGTTTTGGCCTTCAGTGGGGATCAATTTTGGCAAGCTTTGCTGCAAGTGCCTGCCCTTGGTGGCGTATGGCCTGCCTGCATTTTGATGGCTTTGACTTTGGGAAAGATTTTTTTTTTTTTTTTTTTTTTATTATTTTAAGTATTCATGCCATGTCCCTCATATCTTGCCCCCTAAGTTGTGTCTTCCTCCTTGACTTATTCCCCTGCTTTTGCAACATTTGTGAGCCTAGGTTTGGCACCTTTTGGTCCTTTGCAATGCAGCTGATTTCCTCACAGCCTATTTTTTGAAGAGACTAAAATTCGCGATTTTCTGTTTTTTCAATTACCTTTCTTTTGAACCTATCTCTTTTCCAGAGTGTTTGTAAGCCTTTCTTTTGGGATTCGCAAGATTCCTTTTCCCTTCCCGAAAGGAAATTTCATTTCCTTTCGGGAAGGGAAAAGGAATCTTGCGATTTCAATGGGGACCAATAGAGGAATCTTTGGTGCATGTCCCTGCACTTGATGGCGTATGGCCATGCCTTTTGATGGCTTTGACTTTGGGAAAGATTTTTTTCCTTTTTTAGTTTTTTTCTCAAGTGTTCATGCCATGTCCCTCATATCTTGCCCCCTAAGTTGTGTCTTCCTCCTTGACTTTTTCCCCTGCTTTGGCAACATCTGTGAGTTTAGTTTTGGCATCTTTTGGTCCTTTGCACTGCACCTGATATAAACCCAGGCCATTTTCTTAGAGTCACTAAATTTCCCAAATTTTCTTTTTTTCTCCTCCAATTGCAATTCCTTTGATGTTGACTCCTTTCCAGCCTGTTTGTAGGTCCTTCTTTTCTGTTTTGGCCTTCAGTGGGGATCAATTTTGGCAAGCTTTGCTGCATGTGCCTGCCCTTGCTGGCATATGGCCTGCCCGCATTTTGATGGCTTTGACTTTGGGAAAGATTTTTTCTTTTTTTTTTTTTTTTTGTTGTTTTAAGTATTCAGGCCATGTCCCTCATATCTTGCCCCCTAAGTTGTGTCTTCCTCCTTGACTTTTTCCCCTGCTTTTGCAACACCTGTGAGCTTAGTTTTGGCATCTTTTGGTCCTTTGCACTGCACCTGATATAAACCCAGGCCATTTTCTTAGAATCGCAAACTTACCCAAAATTTCTTTTTTTCTCATAGAAATTGCAATTCCTTTGATGTTGACTCCTTTCCAGCGTGTTTGTAGGTCCTTCTTTTCTGTTTTGGCCTTCAGTGGGGATCAATTTTGGCAAGCTTTGCTGCAAGTGCCTGCCCTTGGTGGCGTATGGCCCGCCTGCATTTTGATGGCTTTGACTTTGGGAAAGATTTTTTTTTTTTTTTTTTTTTTTATTATTTTAAGTATTCATGCCATGTCCCTCATATCTTGCCCCCTAAGTTGTGTCTTCCTCCTTGACTTTTTCCCATGCTTTTGCAACATTTGTGAGCCTAGGTTTGGCACCTTTTAGTCCTTTGCAATGCAGCTGATTTCCTCACAGCCTATTTTTTGAAGAGACTAAAATTCGCGATTTTCTGTTTTTTCAATTACCTTTCTTTTGAACCTATCTCTTTTCCAGAGTGTTTGTAAGCCTTTCTTTTGGGATTCGCAAGATTCCTTTTCCCTTCCCGAAAGGAAATTTCATTTCCTTTCGGGAAGTGAAAAGGAATCTTGCGATTTCAATGGGGACCAATAGAGGAATCTTTGGTGCATGTCCCTGCACTTGATGGCGTATGGCCATGCCTTTTGATGGCTTTGACTTTGGGAAAGATTTTTTTCTTTTTTTAGTTTTTTTCTGAAGTGTTCATGCCATGTCCCTCATATCTTGCCCCCTAAGTTGTGTCTTCCTCCTTGACTTTTTCCCCTGCTTTTGCAACATCTGTGAGTTTAGTTTTGGCATCTTTTGGTCCTTTGCACTGCACCTGATATAAACCCAGGCCATTTTCTTAGAGTCACTAAATTTCCCAAATTTTCTTTTTTTCTCCTCCAATTGCAATTCCTTTGATGTTGACTCCTTTCCAGCGTGTTTGTAGGTCCTTCTTTTCTGTTTTGGCCTTCAGTGGGGATCAATTTTGGCAAGCTTTGCTGCATGTGCCTGCCCTTGCTGGCATATGGCCTGCCCGCATTTTGATGGCTTTGACTTTGGGAAAGATTTTTTCTTTTTTTTTTTTTTTTTGTTGTTTTAAGTATTCAGGCCATGTCCCTCATATCTTGCCCCCTAAGTTGTGTCTTCCTCCTTGACTTTTTCCCCTGCTTTTGCAACACCTGTGAGCTTAGTTTTGGCATCTTTTGGTCCTTTGCACTGCACCTGATATAAACCCAGGCCATTTTCTTAGAATCGCAAACTTACCCAAAATTTCTTTTTTTCTCATAGAAATTGCAATTCCTTTGATGTTGACTCCTTTCCAGCGTGTTTGTAGGTCCTTCTTTTCTGTTTTGGCCTTCAGTGGGGATCAATTTTGGCAAGCTTTGCTGCAAGTGCCTGCCCTTGGTGGCGTATGGCCCGCCTGCATTTTGATGGCTTTGACTTTGGGAAAGATTTTTTTTTTTTTTTTTTTTTTATTATTTTAAGTATTCATGCCATGTCCCTCATATCTTGCCCCCTAAGTTGTGTCTTCCTCCTTGACTTTTTCCCATGCTTTTGCAACATTTGTCAGCCTAGGTTTGGCACCTTTTGGTCCTTTGCAATGCAGCTGATTTCCTCACAGCCTATTTTTTGAAGAGACTAAAATTCGCGATTTTCTGTTTTTTCAATTACCTTTCTTTTGAACCTATCTCTTTTCCAGAGTGTTTGTAAGCCTTTCTTTTGGGATTCGCAAGATTCCTTTTCCCTTCCCGAAAGGAAATTTCATTTCCTTTCGGGAAGTGAAAAGGAATCTTGGGATTTCAATGGGGACCAATAGAGGAATCTTTGGTGCATGTCCCTGCACTTGATGGCGTATGGCCATGCCTTTTGATGGCTTTGACTTTGGGAAAGATTTTTTTCTTTTTTTAGTTTTTTTCTGAAGTGTTCATGCCATGTCCCTCATATCTTGCCCCCTAAGTTGTGTCTTCCTCCTTGACTTTTTCCCCTGCTTTTGCAACATCTGTGAGTTTAGTTTTGGCATCTTTTGGTCCTTTGCACTGCACCTGATATAAACCCAGGCCATTTTCTTAGAGTCACTAAATTTCCCAAATTTTCTTTTTTTCTCCTCCAATTGCAATTCCTTTGATGTTGACTCCTTTCCAGCGTGTTTGTAGGTCCTTCTTTTCTGTTTTGGCCTTCAGTGGGGATCAATTTTGGCAAGCTTTGCTGCATGTGCCTGCCCTTGCTGGCATATGGCCTGCCTGCATTTTGATGGCTTTGACTTTGGGAAAGATTTTTTCTTTTTTTTTTTTTTTTTTGTTGTTTTAAGTATTCATGCCATGTCCCTCATATCTTGCCCCCTAAGTTGTGTCTTCCTCCTTGACTTTTTCCCCTGCTTTTGCAACATCTGTGAGCTTAGTTTTGGCATCTTTTGGTCCATTGCCCTGCACCTGATATAAACCCAGGCCATTTTCTTAGAATCGCAAACTTACCCAAATTTCTTTTTTTCTCATAGAAATTGCAATTCCTTTGATGTTGACTCCTTTCCAGCGTGTTTGTAGGTCCTTCTTTTCTGTTTTGGCCTTCAGTGGGGATCAATTTTGGCAAGCTTTGCTGCATGTGCCTGCCCTTGGTGGTGTATGGCCTGCCTGCATTTTGATGGCTTTGACTTTGGGAAACATTTTTTGTTTTTTATTTTTTTAGTCTTTTACGTATTCATGCCATGTCCCTCACATCTTGCCCCCTAAGTTGTGTCTTCCTCCTTGACTTTTTCCCCTGCTTTAGCAACATCTGTGAGTTTAGTTTTGACATCTTTTGGTCCTTTGCACTGCACCTGATATAAACCCAGGCCGTTTTCATAGAGTCACTAAATTTCCCAAATTTTCTTTTTTTCTCCTCCAATTGCAATTCCTTTGATTTTGACTCCTTTCCAGCGTGTTTGTAGGTCCTTCTTTTCTGTTTTGGCCTTCAGTGGGGATCAATTTTGGCAAGCTTTGCTTCATGTGCCTGCCCTTGCTGGCATATGGCCTGCCTGCATTTTGATGGCTTTGACTTTGGGAAAGATTTTTTCTTTTTTTTTTTTTTTTTTTGTTGTTTTAAGTATTCATGCCATGTCCCTCATATCTTGCCCCCTAAGTTGTGTCTTCCTCCTTGACTTTTTCCCCTGCTTTTGCAACACCTGTGAGCTTAGTTTTGGCATCTTTTGGTCCTTTGCACTGCACCTGATAAAACCCCAGGCCACTTCCTAAGAGTCACTCAATTTCCCAAATTTTCATTTTTTCTCCTCCAATTGCAATTCCTTTGATGTTGACTCCTTTCCAGCGTGTTTGTAGGTCCTTCTTTTCTGTTTTGGCCTTCAGTGGGGATCAATTTTGGCAAGCTTTGCTGCAAGTGCCTGCCCTTGGTGGCGTATGGCCCGCCTGCATTTTGATGGCTTTGACTTTGGGAAAGATTTTTTTTTTTTTTTTTTTTTTATTATTTTAAGTATTCATGCCATGTCCCTCATATCTTGCCCCCTAAGTTGTGTCTTCCTCCTTGACTTTTTCCCATGCTTTTGCAACATTTGTGAGCCTAGGTTTGGCACCTTTTGGTCCTTTGCAATGCAGCTGATTTCCTCACAGCCTATTTTTTGAAGAGACTAAAATTCGCGATTTTCTGTTTTTTCAATTACCTTTCTTTTGAACCTATCTCTTTTCCAGAGTGTTTGTAAGCCTTTCTTTTGGGATTCGCAAGATTCCTTTTCCCTTCCCGAAAGGAAATTTCATTTCCTTTCGGGAAGTGAAAAGGAATCTTGCGATTTCAATGGGGACCAATAGAGGAATCTTTGGTGCATGTCCCTGCACTTGATGGCGTATGGCCATGCCTTTTGATGGCTTTGACTTTGGGAAAGATTTTTTTCTTTTTTTAGTTTTTTTCTGAAGTGTTCATGCCATGTCCCTCATATCTTGCCCCCTAAGTTGTGTCTTCCTCCTTGACTTTTTCCCCTGCTTTTGCAACATCTGTGAGTTTAGTTTTGGCATCTTTTGGTCCTTTGCACTGCACCTGATATAAACCCAGGCCATTTTCTTAGAGTCACTAAATTTCCCAAATTTTCTTTTTTTCTCCTCCAATTGCAATTCCTTTGATGTTGACTCCTTTCCAGCGTGTTTGTAGGTCCTTCTTTTCTGTTTTGGCCTTCAGTGGGGATCAATTTTGGCAAGCTTTGCTGCATGTGCCTGCCCTTGCTGGCATATGGCCTGCCCGCATTTTGATGGCTTTGACTTTGGGAAAGATTTTTTCTTTTTTTTTTTTTTTTTGTTGTTTTAAGTATTCAGGCCATGTCCCTCATATCTTGCCCCCTAAGTTGTGTCTTCCTCCTTGACTTTTTCCCCTGCTTTTGCAACACCTGTGAGCTTAGTTTTGGCATCTTTTGGTCCTTTGCACTGCACCTGATATAAACCCAGGCCATTTTCTTAGAATCGCAAACTTACCCAAAATTTCTTTTTTTCTCATAGAAATTGCAATTCCTTTGATGTTGACTCCTTTCCAGCGTGTTTGTAGGTCCTTCTTTTCTGTTTTGGCCTTCAGTGGGGATCAATTTTGGCAAGCTTTGCTGCAAGTGCCTGCCCTTGGTGGCGTATGGCCCGCCTGCATTTTGATGGCTTTGACTTTGGGAAAGATTTTTTTTTTTTTTTTTTTTTTATTATTTTAAGTATTCATGCCATGTCCCTCATATCTTGCCCCCTAAGTTGTGTCTTCCTCCTTGACTTTTTCCCATGCTTTTGCAACATTTGTCAGCCTAGGTTTGGCACCTTTTGGTCCTTTGCAATGCAGCTGATTTCCTCACAGCCTATTTTTTGAAGAGACTAAAATTCGCGATTTTCTGTTTTTTCAATTACCTTTCTTTTGAACCTATCTCTTTTCCAGAGTGTTTGTAAGCCTTTCTTTTGGGATTCGCAAGATTCCTTTTCCCTTCCCGAAAGGAAATTTCATTTCCTTTCGGGAAGTGAAAAGGAATCTTGGGATTTCAATGGGGACCAATAGAGGAATCTTTGGTGCATGTCCCTGCACTTGATGGCGTATGGCCATGCCTTTTGATGGCTTTGACTTTGGGAAAGATTTTTTTCTTTTTTTAGTTTTTTTCTGAAGTGTTCATGCCATGTCCCTCATATCTTGCCCCCTAAGTTGTGTCTTCCTCCTTGACTTTTTCCCCTGCTTTTGCAACATCTGTGAGTTTAGTTTTGGCATCTTTTGGTCCTTTGCACTGCACCTGATATAAACCCAGGCCATTTTCTTAGAGTCACTAAATTTCCCAAATTTTCTTTTTTTCTCCTCCAATTGCAATTCCTTTGATGTTGACTCCTTTCCAGCGTGTTTGTAGGTCCTTCTTTTCTGTTTTGGCCTTCAGTGGGGATCAATTTTGGCAAGCTTTGCTGCATGTGCCTGCCCTTGCTGGCATATGGCCTGCCTGCATTTTGATGGCTTTGACTTTGGGAAAGATTTTTTCTTTTTTTTTTTTTTTTTTGTTGTTTTAAGTATTCATGCCATGTCCCTCATATCTTGCCCCCTAAGTTGTGTCTTCCTCCTTGACTTTTTCCCCTGCTTTTGCAACATCTGTGAGCTTAGTTTTGGCATCTTTTGGTCCATTGCCCTGCACCTGATATAAACCCAGGCCATTTTCTTAGAATCGCAAACTTACCCAAATTTCTTTTTTTCTCATAGAAATTGCAATTCCTTTGATGTTGACTCCTTTCCAGCGTGTTTGTAGGTCCTTCTTTTCTGTTTTGGCCTTCAGTGGGGATCAATTTTGGCAAGCTTTGCTGCATGTGCCTGCCCTTGGTGGTGTATGGCCTGCCTGCATTTTGATGGCTTTGACTTTGGGAAACATTTTTTGTTTTTTATTTTTTTAGTCTTTTACGTATTCATGCCATGTCCCTCACATCTTGCCCCCTAAGTTGTGTCTTCCTCCTTGACTTTTTCCCCTGCTTTAGCAACATCTGTGAGTTTAGTTTTGACATCTTTTGGTCCTTTGCACTGCACCTGATATAAACCCAGGCCGTTTTCATAGAGTCACTAAATTTCCCAAATTTTCTTTTTTTCTCCTCCAATTGCAATTCCTTTGATTTTGACTCCTTTCCAGCGTGTTTGTAGGTCCTTCTTTTCTGTTTTGGCCTTCAGTGGGGATCAATTTTGGCAAGCTTTGCTTCATGTGCCTGCCCTTGCTGGCATATGGCCTGCCTGCATTTTGATGGCTTTGACTTTGGGAAAGATTTTTTCTTTTTTTTTTTTTTTTTTGTTGTTTTAAGTATTCATGCCATGTCCCTCATATCTTGCCCCCTAAGTTGTGTCTTCCTCCTTGACTTTTTCCCCTGCTTTTGCAACACCTGTGAGCTTAGTTTTGGCATCTTTTGGTCCTTTGCACTGCACCTGATAAAACCCCAGGCCACTTCCTAAGAGTCACTCAATTTCCCAAATTTTCATTTTTTCTCCTCCAATTGCAATTCCTTTGATGTTGACTCCTTTCCAGCGTGTTTGTAGGTCCTTCTTTTCTGTTTTGGCCTTCAGTGGGGATCAATTTTGGCAAGCATTGCGGCATGTGCCTGCCCTTGGTGGCGTATGGCCTGCCTGCATTTTGATGGCTTTGACTTTGGGAAAGATTTTTTCTTTTTTTTTTTTTTAATATTTTAAGTATTCATGCCATGTCCCTCATATATTGCTCCCTAAGTTGTGTCTTCCTCCTTGACTTTTTCCCCTGCTTTTGCAACATCTGTGAGCTTAGTTTTGGCACCTTTTGGTCCTTTGCAATGCAGCTGATTTCCTCACAGCCTATTTTTTGAAGAGACTAAAATTCCCGATTTTCTGCTTTTTTCAATTGCATTTCTTTTGAACCTATCTGCTTTCCAGAGTATTTGTAAGCCTTTCTTTTGGGATTCGCAAGATTCCTTTTCCCTTCCCGAAAGGAAATGAAATTTCCTTTCGGGAAGGGATAAGGAATCTTGCGATTTCAATGGGGACCAATAGAGGAATCTTAGGTGCATATCCCTGCACTAGATGGCAGGCCATGCCTTTTGATGGCCTTGACTTTGGGAAAGATTTTTTTCTTTTTTTGGTTGTTTTCTGAAGTGTTCATGCCATGTCCCTCATATCTTGCCCCCTAAGTTGTGTCTTCCTCCTTGACTTTTTCCCCTGCTTTTGCAACATCTGTGAGCTTAGTTTTGGCATCTTTTGGTCCTTTGCACTGCACCTGATAAAATCCCAGGCCACTTTGTAAGAGTCACTCAATTCCCCAAATTTTCTTTTTTTCTACTCCAATTGCAATTCCGTTGATGTTGACTCCTTTCCAGCGTGTTTGTAGGTCCTTCTTTTCTGTTTTGGCCTTCAGTGGGGATCAGTTTTGGCAAGCTTTGCTGCATGTGCCTTCCCTTGGTGGCGAATGGCCTGCCTGCATTTTGATGGCTTTGAATTTGGGAAAGATTTTTTCTTTTTTTTTTTTTAATATTTTAAGTATTCATGCCATGTCCCTCATATCTTGCCCCCTAAGTTGTGTCTTCCTCCTTGACTTTTTCCCCTGCTTTTGCAACATCTGTGAGCTTAGTTTTGGCATCTTTTGGTCCTTTGCACTGCACCTGATATAAACCCAGGCCATTTTTTTAGAGTCAGTAATTTCCCAAATTTTCTTTTTTTCTCCTCCAATTGCAATTCCTTTGATGTTGACTCCTTTCCAGCGTGTTTGTAGGTCCTTCTTTTCTGTTTTGGCCTTCAGTGGGGATCAATTTTGGCAAGCTTTGCTGCATGTGCCTGCCCTTGCTGGCGTATGGCCTGCCTGCATTTTGATGGCTTTGACTTTGGGAAAGATTTTTTCTTTTTTTTTTTTTATTATTTTAAGTATTCATGCCATGTCCCTCATATCTTGCCCCCTAAGTTGTGTCTTCCTCCTTGACTTTTTCCCCTGCTTTTGCAACACCTGTGAGCTTAGTTTTGGCACCTTTTGGTCCTTTGCAATGTACCTGATATAAACCCAGGCCATTTTTTTAGAGTCAGTAATTTCCCAAATTTTCTTTTTTTCTCCTCCAATTGCAAATCCTTTGATGTTGTCTCCATTCCAGCGTGTTTGTAGGTCCTTCTTTTCTGTTTTGGCCTTCAGTGGGGATCAATTTTGGCAAGCTTAGCTGCATGTGCCTGCCCTTGCTGGCTTGTGGCCTGCGGATCAATTTTGGCAAGCTTTGCTGCATGTGCCTGCCCTTGGTGGCTTATGGCCTGCCTGCATTTTGATGGCTTTGACTTTGGGAAAGATTTTTTCTTTTTTTTTTCTTTTTTGTTCTAAGTATTCATGCCATGTCCCTCATATCTTGCCCCCTAAGTTGTGTCTTCCTCCTTGACTTTTTCCCCTGCTTTTGCAACATCTGTGAGCTTAGTTTTGGCACATTTTGGTCCTTTGCAATGCACCTGATAAAATCCCGGGCCATTTTCTTAGAATCATTAACTTACCCATATTTTCTTTCTTTCTCATAGAAATTGAATTCCTTTCACGTTGTCTCCATTCCAGCGTGTTTGTAAGTCCTTCTTTTCTGTTTTGGCCTTCAGTGGGGATCAATTTTGGCAAGCTTTGCTGCATGTGCCTGCACTTGCTGGCATATGGCCTGCCTGCATTTTGATGGCTTTGACTTTGGGAAAGATTTTTTCTTTTTTTTTTTTTTATTTTTTTAAGTATTCATGCCATGTCCCTCATATCTTGCCCCCTAAGTTCTGTCTTCCTCCTTGACTTTTTCCCCTGCTTTTGCAACATCTGTGAGATTAGTTTTGGCATCTTTTGGTCCTTTGCACTGCACCTGATATAAACGCAGGCCATTTTCTTAGAGTCACTAAATTTCCAAAATTTTCGTTTTTTCTCCTCCAATTGCAATTCCTTTGATGTTGTCTCCATTCCAGCGTGTTTGTAGGTCCTTCTTTTCTGTTTTGGCCTTCAGTGGGGATCAATTTTGGCAAGCTTTGCTGCATGTGCCTGCCCTTGCTGGCGTATGGCCTGCCTGCATTTTGATGGCTTTGAATTTGGGAATGATTTTTTTCTTTTTTTTTTTTTTTTTTGTTTTAGTTATTCATGCCATGTCCCTCATATCTTGCCCCCTAAGTTGTGTCTTCCTCCTTGACTTTTTCCCCTGCTTTTGCAACATCTGTGAGCTTAGTTTTGGCATCTTTGGTCCTTTCCACTGCACCTGATATAAACCCAGGCCATTTTCTTATAGACACTTAATTTCCCAAATTTTCTTTTTTTCTCCTCCAATTGCAATTCCTTTGATGTTGACTCCTTTCCAGCGTGTTTGTAGGTCCTTCTTTTCTGTTTTGGCCTTCAGTGGGGATCAATTTTGGCAAGCTTTGCTGCATGTGCCTGCCCTTGGTGGCGTATGGCCTGCCTGCATTTTGATGGCTTTATCTTGGGAAAGATTTTTTCATTTTTTTTTTTTTAATATTTTAAGTATTTATGCCATGTTCCTCATATCTTGCCCCCTAAGTTGTGTCTTCCTCCTTCACTTTTTCCCCTGCTTTTGCAACATCTGTGAGCTTAGTTTTGGCATCTTTTGCTCCTTTGCACTGCACCTGATATAAACCCAGGCCATTTTCTTAGAGTCATTGAATTTCCCATTTTTTTTTTTTCTCCTCCAATTGCAATTCCTTTGATGGTGTCTCCATTCCAGCGTGTTTGCAAGTCCTTCTTTTCTGTTTTGGCCTTCAGTGGGGATCAATTTTGGCAAGCTTTGCTGCAAGTGCCTGCCCTTGGTGGCGTATGGCCTGCCTGCATTTTGATGGCTTTGACTTTGGGAAAGATTTTTTTTTTTTTTTTTTTTTATTATTTTAAGTATTCATGCCATGTCCCTCATATCTTGCCCCCTAAGTTGTGTCTTCCTCCTTGACTTATTCCCCTGCTTTTGCAACATTTGTGAGCCTAGGTTTGGCACCTTTTGGTCCTTTGCAATGCAGCTGATTTCCTCACAGCCTATTTTTTGAAGAGACTAAAATTCGCGATTTTCTGTTTTTTCAATTACCTTTCTTTTGAACCTATCTCTTTTCCAGAGTGTTTGTAAGCCTTTCTTTTGGGATTCGCAAGATTCCTTTTCCCTTCCCGAAAGGAAATTTCATTTCCTTTCGGGAAGGGAAAAGGAATCTTGCGATTTCAATGGGGACCAATAGAGGAATCTTTGGTGCATGTCCCTGCACTTGATGGCGTATGGCCATGCCTTTTGATGGCTTTGACTTTGGGAAAGATTTTTTTCCTTTTTTAGTTTTTTTCTGAAGTGTTCATGCCATGTCCCTCATATCTTGCCCCCTAAGTTGTGTCTTCCTCCTTGACTTTTTCCCCTGCTTTTGCAACATCTGTGAGTTTAGTTTTGGCATCTTTTGGTCCTTTGCACTGCACCTGATATAAACCCAGGCCATTTTCTTAGAGTCACTAAATTTCCCAAATTTTCTTTTTTTCTCCTCCAATTGCAATTCCTTTGATGTTGACTCCTTTCCAGCGTGTTTGTAGGTCCTTCTTTTCTGTTTTGGCCTTCAGTGGGGATCAATTTTGGCAAGCTTTGCTGCATGTGCCTGCCCTTGGTGGTGTATGGCCTGCCTGCATTTTGATGGCTTTGACTTTGGGAAACATTTTTTGTTTTTTATTTTTTTAGTCTTTTACGTATTCATGCCATGTCCCTCACATCTTGCCCCCTAAGTTGTGTCTTCCTCCTTGACTTTTTCCCCTGCTTTAGCAACATCTGTGAGTTTAGTTTTGACATCTTTTGGTCCTTTGCACTGCACCTGATATAAACCCAGGCCGTTTTCATAGAGTCACTAAATTTCCCAAATTTTCTTTTTTTCTCCTCCAATTGCAATTCCTTTGATTTTGACTCCTTTCCAGCGTGTTTGTAGCTCCTTCTTTACTGTTTTGGCCTTCAGTGGGGATCAATTTTGGCAAGCTTTGATTCATGTGCCTGCCCTTGCAGGCATATGGCCTGCCTGCATTTTGATGGCTTTGACTTTGGGAAAGATTTTTTCTTTTTTTTTTTTTTTTTTTGTTGTTTTAAGTATTCATGCCATGTCCCTCATATCTTGCCCCCTAAGTTGTGTCTTCCTCCTTGACTTTTTCCCCTGCTTTTGCAACACCTGTGAGCTTAGTTTTGGCATCTTTTGGTCCTTTGCACTGCACCTGATATAAACCCAGGCCATTTTCTTAGAATCGCAAACTTACCCAAAATTTCTTTTTTTCTCATAGAAATTGCAATTCCTTTGATGTTGACTCCTTTCCAGCGTGTTTGTAGGTCCTTCTTTTCTGTTTTGGCCTTCAGTGGGGATCAATTTTGGCAAGCTTTGCTGCAAGTGCCTGCCCTTGGTGGCGTATGGCCTGCCTGCATTTTGATGGCTTTGACTTTGGGAAAGATTTTTTTTTTTTTTTTTTTTTATTATTTTAAGTATTCATGCCATGTCCCTCATATCTTGCCCCCTAAGTTGTGTCTTCCTCCTTGACTTATTCCCCTGCTTTTGCAACATTTGTGAGCCTAGGTTTGGCACCTTTTGGTCCTTTGCAATGCAGCTGATTTCCTCACAGCCTATTTTTTGAAGAGACTAAAATTCGCGATTTTCTGTTTTTTCAATTACCTTTCTTTTGAACCTATCTCTTTTCCAGAGTGTTTGTAAGCCTTTCTTTTGGGATTCGCAAGATTCCTTTTCCCTTCCCGAAAGGAAATTTCATTTCCTTTCGAGAAGGGAAAAGGAATCTTGCGATTTCAATGGGGACCAATAGAGGAATCTTTGGTGCATGTCCCTGCACTTGATGGCGTATGGCCATGCCTTTTGATGGCTTTGACTTTGGGAAAGATTTTTTTCCTTTTTTAGTTTTTTTCTGAAGTGTTCATGCCATGTCCCTCATATCTTGCCCCCTAAGTTGTGTCTTCCTCCTTGACTTTTTCCCCTGCTTTTGCAACATCTGTGAGTTTAGTTTTGGCATCTTTTGGTCCTTTGCACTGCACCTGATATAAACCCAGGCCATTTTCTTAGAGTCACTAAATTTCCCAAATTTTCTTTTTTTCTCCTCCAATTGCAATTCCTTTGATGTTGACTCCTTTCCAGCGTGTTTGTAGGTCCTTCTTTTCTGTTTTGGCCTTCAGTGGGGATCAATTTTGGCAAGCTTTGCTGCATGTGCCTGCCCTTGGTGGTGTATGGCCTGCCTGCATTTTGATGGCTTTGACTTTGGGAAACATTTTTTGTTTTTTATTTTTTTAGTCTTTTACGTATTCATGCCATGTCCCTCACATCTTGCCCCCTAAGTTGTGTCTTCCTCCTTGACTTTTTCCCCTGCTTTAGCAACATCTGTGAGTTTAGTTTTGACATCTTTTGGTCCTTTGCACTGCACCTGATATAAACCCAGGCCGTTTTCATAGAGTCACTAAATTTCCCAAATTTTCTTTTTTTCTCCTCCAATTGCAATTCCTTTGATTTTGACTCCTTTCCAGCGTGTTTGTAGCTCCTTCTTTTCTGTTTTGGCCTTCAGTGGGGATCAATTTTGGCAAGCTTTGATTCATGTGCCTGCCCTTGCAGGCATATGGCCTGCCTGCATTTTGATGGCTTTGACTTTGGGAAAGATTTTTTCTTTTTTTTTTTTTTTTTTTGTTGTTTTAAGTATTCATGCCATGTCCCTCATATCTTGCCCCCTAAGTTGTGTCTTCCTCCTTGACTTTTTCCCCTGCTTTTGCAACACCTGTGAGCTTAGTTTTGGCATCTTTTGGTCCTTTGCACTGCACCTGATATAAACCCAGGCCATTTTCTTAGAATCGCAAACTTACCCAAAATTTCTTTTTTTCTCATAGAAATTGCAATTCCTTTGATGTTGACTCCTTTCCAGCGTGTTTGTAGGTCCTTCTTTTCTGTTTTGGCCTTCAGTGGGGATCAATTTTGGCAAGCTTTGCTGCAAGTGCCTGCCCTTGGTGGCGTATGGCCTGCCTGCATTTTGATGGCTTTGACTTTGGGAAAGATTTTTTTTTTTTTTTTTTTTTTAATTATTTTAAGTATTCATGCCATGTCCCTCATATCTTGCCCCCTAAGTTGTGTCTTCCTCCTTGACTTATTCCCCTGCTTTTGCAACATTTGTGAGCCTAGGTTTGGCACCTTTTGGTCCTTTGCAATGCAGCTGATTTCCTCACAGCCTATTTTTTGAAGAGACTAAAATTCGCGATTTTCTGTTTTTTCAATTACCTTTCTTTTGAACCTATCTCATTTCCAGAGTGTTTGTAAGCCTTTCTTTTGGGATTCACAAGATTCCTTTTCCCTTCCCGAAAGGAAATTTCATTTCCTTTCGGGAAGGGAAAAGGAATCTTGCGATTTCAATGGGGACCAATAGAGGAATCTTTGGTGCATGTCCCTGCACTTGATGGCGTATGGCCATGCCTTTTGATGGCTTTGACTTTGGGAAAGATTTTTTTCTTTTTTTAGTTTTTTTCTGAAGTGTTCATGCCATGTCCCTCATATCTTGCCCCCTAAGTTGTGTCTTCCTCCTTGACTTTTTCCCCTGCTTTTGCAACATCTGTGAGTTTAGTTCTGGCATCTTTTGGTCCTTTGCACTGCACCTGATATAAACCCAGGCCATTTTCTTAGAGTCACTAAATTTCCCAAATTTTCTTTTTTTCTCCTCCAATTGCAATTCCTTTGATGTTGACTCCTTTCCAGCGTGTTTGTAGGTCCTTCTTTTCTGTTTTGGCCTTCAGTGGGGATCAATTTTGGCAAGCTTTGCTGCATGTGCCTGCCCTTGCTGGCATATGGCCTGCCTGCATTTTGATGGCTTTGACTTTGGGAAAGATTTTTTCTTTTTTTTTTTTTTTTTGTTGTTTTAAGTATTCATGCCATGTCCCTCATATCTTGCCCCCTAAGTTGTGTCTTCCTCCTTGACTTTTTCCCCTGCTTTTGCAACACCTGTGAGCTTAGTTTTGGCATCTTTTGGTCCTTTGCACTGCACCTGATATAAACCCAGGCCATTTTCTTAGAATCGCAAACTTACCCAAATTTCTTTTTTTCTCATAAAAATTGCAATTCCTTTGATGTTGACTCCTTTCCAGCGTGTTTGTAGGTCCTTCTTTTCTGTTTTGGCCTTCAGTGGGGATCAATTTTGGCAAGCTTTGCTGCATGTGCCTGCCCTTGGTGGCGTATGGCCTGCCTGCATTTTGATGGCTTTGACTTTGGGAAACATTTTTTGATTTTTATTTTTTTATTCTTTTACGTATTCATGCCATGTCCCTCACATCTTGCCCCCTAAGTTGTGCCTTCCTCCTTGACTTTTTCCCCTGCTTTTGCCACATCTGTGAGCTTAGTTTTTGCACCTTTTGGTCCTTTGCAATGCACCTTATATAAACCCAGGCCATTTTTTTAGAGTCAGTAATTTCCCAAATTTTGTTTTTTTCTCTTCCAATTGCAAATCCTTTGATGTTGACACATTTCCAGCGTGTTTGTAGGTCCTTCTTTTCTGTTTTGGCCTTCAGTGGGGATCAATTTTGGCAAGCTTTGCTGCATGTGCCTGCCCTTGGTGGCATATGGCCTGCCTGCATTTTGATGGCTTTGACTTTGGGAAAGATTTTTTCTTTTTTTTTTTTTTTTGTTTTAATTATTCATGCCATGTCCCTCATATCTTGCCCCCTAAGTTGTGTCTTCCTCCTTGACTTTTTCCCCTGCTTTTGCAACATCTGTGAGCTTAGTTTTGGCACCTTTTGGTCCTTTGCAATGCACCTGATATAAACCCAGGCCATTTTTTTAGAGTCAGTAATTTCCCAAATTTTCTTTTTTTCTCCTCCAATTGCAAATCCTTTGATGTTGTCTCCATTCCAGCGTGTATGTAAGTCCTTATTTTCTGTTTTGGCCTTCAGTGGGGATCAATTTTGCAAGCTTTGCTGCATGTGCCTGCCCTTGGTGGCTTATGGCCTGCCTGCATTTTGATGGCTTTGACTTTGGGAAAGATTTTTTCTTTTTTTTTTTTTTGTTTTTTTTTAAGTATTCATGCCATGTCCCTCATATCTTGCACCCTAAGTTGTGTCTTCCTCCTTGACTTTTTCCCCTGCTTTTGCAACATCTGTGAGCTTAGTTTTTGCACATTTTGGTCCTTTGCAATGCACCTGATAAAATCCCGGGCCATTTTCTTAGAATCATTAACTTACCCATATTTTCTTTTTTTCTCATAGAAATTGAATTCCTTTCACGTTGTCTCCATTCCAGCGTGTTTGTAAGTCCTTCTTTTCTGTTTTGGCCTTCAGTGGGGATCAATTTTGGCAAGCTTTGCTGCATGTGCCTGCACTTGCTGGCGTATGGCCTGCCTGCATTTTGATGGCTTTGACTTTGGGAAAGATTTTTTCTTTTTTTGGTTGTTTTCTCAAGTGTTCATGCCATGTCCCTCATATCTTGCCCCCTAAGTTGTGTCTTCCTCCTTGACTTTTTCCCCTGCTTTTGCAACATCTGTGAGCTTAGTTTCGGCACAATTTGGTCCTTTGCACTGCACCTGATATAAAACCAGGCCACTTACTAAGAGACAATAAATTTCCCAAATTTTCTTTTTTTCTCCTCCAATTGCAAATCCTTTGATGATGTCTCCATTCCAGCGTGTTTGTAGGTCCTTCTTTTCTGTTTTGGCCTTCAGTGGGGATCAATTTTGGCAAGCTTTGCTGCATGTGCCTGCCCTTGGTGGCGTATGGCCTGCCTGCATTTTGATGGCTTTGACTTTGGGAAAGATTTTTTCATTTTTTTTTTTTTAATATGTTAAGTATTTATGCCATGTTCCTCATATCTTGCCCCTTAAGTTGTGTCTTCCTCCTTGCCTTTTTCCCCTGCTTTTGCAACATCTGTGAGCTTAGTTTTGGCATCTTTTGCTCCTTTGCACTGCACCTGATATAAACCCAGGCCATTTTCTTAGAGTCATTGAATTTCCCTTTTTTTTTTTTTCTCCTCCAATTGCAATTCCTTTGATGGTGTCTCCATTCCAGCGTGTTTGCAAGTCCTTCTTTTCTGTTTTGGCCTTCAGTGGGGATCAATTTTGGCAAGCTTTGCTGCAAGTGCCTGCCCTTGGTGGCGTATGGCCTGCCTGCATTTTGATGGCTTTGACTTTGGGAAAGATTTTTTTTTTTTTTTTTTTTTTATTATTTTAAGTATTCATGCCATGTCCCTCATATCTTGCCCCCTAAGTTGTGTCTTCCTCCTTGACTTATTCCCCTGCTTTTGCAACATTTGTGAGCCTAGGTTTGGCACCATTTGGTCCTTTGCAATGCAGCTGATTTCCTCACAGCCTATTTTTTGAAGAGACTTAAATTTGCGATTTTCTGCTTTTTTCAATTACCTTTCTTTTGAAACTATCTCTTTTCCAGAGTGTTTGTAAGCCTTTCTATTGGGATTCGCAAGATTCCTTTTCCCTTCCCGAAAGGAAATTACATTTCCTTTCGGGAAGGGAAAAGGAATCTTGCGATTTCAATGGGGACCAATAGAGGAATCTTTGGTGCATGTCCCTGCACTTGATGGCGTATGGCCATGCCTTTTGATGGCTTTGACTTTGGGAAAGATTTTTTACTTTTTTTAGTTTTTTTCTGAAGTGTTCATGCCATGTCCCTCATATCTTGCCCCCTAAGATGTGTCTTCCTCCTTGACTTTTTCCCCTGCTTTTGCAACATCTGTGAGCTTAGTTTTCGCATCTTTGGTCCTTTGCACTGCACATGATATACTGCCAGGCCATTTTCTTAGAGTCACTAAATTTCCCAAATTTTCTTTTTTTCTCCTCCAATTGCAATTCCTTTGATGTTGACTCCTTTCCAGCGTGTTTGTAGGTCCTTCTTTTCTGTTTTGCCTTCAGTGGGGATTAAATTTGGCAAGGTTTGCTGCATGTGCCTGCCCTTGGTGGCGTATGGCCTGCCTGCATTTTGATGGCTTTGACTTGGGGAAAGATTTTTTTTTTTTTTTTTTTTTAATTATTTTAAGTATTCATGCCATGTCCCTCATATCTTGCCCCCTAAGTTGTGTCTTCCTCCTTGACTTTTTCCCCTGCTTTTGCAACATCTGTGAGCTTAGTTTTGGCACCTTTTGGTCCTTTGCAATGCAGCTGATTTCCTCACAGCCTATTTTTTGAAGCGACTAAAATTCCCGATTTTCTGCTTTTTTCAAATACCATTCTTTTGAACCTATCTCTTTTCCAGAGTGTTTGTAAGCCTTTCTTTTGGGATTCACAAGATTCCTTTTCCCTTCCCGAAAGGAAATTTCATTTCCTTTCAGGAAGTGAAAAGGAATCTTGCGATTTCAATGGGGACCAATAGAGGAATCTTTGGTGCATGTCCCTGCACTTGATGGCAGGCCATGTCTTTGATGGCTTTGACTTTGGGAAAGATTTTTTTCTTTTTTTAGTTTTTTTCTGAAGTGTTCATGCCATGTCCCTCATATCTTGCCCCCTAAGTTCTCTCTTCCTCCTTGACTTTTTACCCTGCTTTTGCAACATTTGTGAGCTTAGTTTTGGCACCTTTTGGTCCTTTGCACTGCCCCTGATATAAACCCAGGCCAGTTTCTTAGAGTCACTAAATTTCCCAAATTTTCTTTTTTTCTCTTCCAATTGCAAATCCTTTGATGTTGTCTCCATTCCCGCGTGTTTGTAGGTCCTTCTTTTCTGTTTTGGCCTTCAGTGGGGATCAATTTTGGCAAGCTTTGCTGCATGTACCCGCCCTTGGTGGCGTATGGCCTGCCTGCATTTTGATAGCTTTGACTTTGGGAAAGATGTTTTCTTTTTTTTTTTTTTATTATTTTAAGTATTCAAGCCATGTCCCTCATATCTTGCCACCTAAGTTGTGTCTTCCTCCTTGACTTTTTCCCCTGCTTTTGCAACATCTGTGAGCTTAGTTTTGGCATATTTTGGTCATTTGCACTGCGCCGGATATAAACCCAGGCCACTTTCTTAGAGTCACTAAATTTCCCAAATTTTCTTTTTTTCTCCTCCAATTGCAATTCCTTTGATGTTGTCTCCATTCCAGCGTGTTTGTAGGTCCTTCTTTTCTGTTTTGGCCTTCAGTGGGGATCAATTTTGGCAAGCTTTGCTGCATGTGCCTGCCCTTGCTGGCGTATTGCCTGCCTGCATTTTGATGGCTTTGACTTGGGGAAAGATTTTTTCTTTTTTTTTTTTTTATTATTATTTTAATTATTCATGCCATGTCCCTCATATCTTGCCCCCTAAGTTGTGTCTTCCTCCTTGACTTTTTCCCCTGCTTTTGCAACATTTGTGAGCCTAGGTTTGGCACCTTTTGGTCGTTTGCACTGCACCTGATATAAACCCCAGGCCAGTTTCTTAGAGTCATTAAATTTCCCAAATTTTATTTTTTTCTCCTCCAATTGCAATTCCTTTGATGTTGACTCCTTTCCAGCGTGTTTGTAGGTCCTTCTTTTCTGTTTTGGCCTTCAGTGGGGATCAATTTTGGCAAGTTTTGCTGCATGTGCCTGCCCTTGGTGGCGTATGGCCTGCCTGCATTTTGATGGCTTTGACTTTGGGAAAGGTTTTTCTTTTTTTTTTTTTTTTTTTGTTTTAAGTATTCATGCCATGTCCCTCATATCTTGCTCCCTAAGTTGTGTCTTCCTCCTTCACTTTTTCCCCTGCTTTTGCAACATCTGTGAGCTTAGTTTAGGCACCTTTTGGTCCTTTGAACTGCACCTGATATAAACCACAGGCCAGTTTCTTAGAGTCATTAAATTTCCCAAATTTTCTTTTTTTCTCCTCCAATTGCAATTCCTTTGATGTTGACTCCTTTCCAGCGTGTTTGTAGGTCCTTCTTTTCTGTTTTGGCCTTCAGTGGGGATCAATTTTGGCAAGCTTTGCTGCATGTGCCTGCACTTGCTGGCGTATGGCCTGCCTGCATTTTGATGGCTTTGACTTTGGGAAAGATTTTTTCTTTTTTTTTTTTTTATTTTTATTTTAAGTATTCATGCCATGTCCCTCATATCTTGCCCCCTAAGTTGTGTCTTCCTCCTTGACTTTTTCCCCTGCTTTTGCAACATCTGTGAGATTAGTTTTGGCACCTTTTGGTCCTTTGCAATGCAGCTGATTTCCTCTCAGCCTATTTTTTGTAGAGACTAAAATTCCCGATTTTCACTTTTTTTCAATTGCATTTCATTTGAACCTATCTCCTTTCCAGAGTGTTTGTAAGCCTTTCTTTTGGGATTCGCAAGATTCCTTTTCCCTTCCCGAAAGGAAATTTCATTTCCTTTTGGGAAGGGAAAAGGAATCTTGCGATTTCAATGGGGACCAATAGAGGAATCTTTGGTGCATGTCCCTGCACTTGATGGCAGGCCATGCCTTTGATGGCTTTGACTTTGGGAAAGATTTTTTCTATTATTTTTTTTGTTGTTTTTTTTAATATTCATGCCATGTCCTTCATATCTTGCCCCCTAAGTTGTGTCTTCCTCCTTTACTTTTTCCCCTGCTTTTGCAACATTTGTGAGCCTAGGTTTTGGCACCTTTTGGTCGTTTGCACTGCACCTGCTAAAACCCCAGGCCACTTCTTAGAGTCACTAAATTTCCCAAATTTTCTTTTTTTCTCCTCCAATTGCAATTCCTTTGATGTTGACTCCTTTCCAGCGTGTTTGTAGGTCCTTCTTGTCTGTTTTGGCCTTCAGTGGGGATCAATTTTGGCAAGCTTTGCGGCATGTGCCTGCCCTTGGCGGCGTATGGCCTGCCTGCATTTTGATGGCTTTGACTTTGGGAAAGATGTTTTCTTTTTTTTTTTTTTATTATTTTAAGTATTCATGCCATGTCCCTCATATCTTGCCCCCTAAGTTGTGTCTTCCTCCTTGACTTTTTCCCCTGCTTTTGCAACATCTGTGAGCTTAGTTTTGGCACCTTTTGGTCCTTTGCAATGCAGCTGATTTCCTCTCAGCCTATTTTTTGTAGAGACTAAAATTCCCGATTTTCACTTTTTTTCAATTGCATTTCATTTGAACCTATCTCCTTTCCAGAGTGTTTGTAAGCCTTTCTTCTGGGATTCGCAATATTCCTTTTCCCTTCCCGAAAGGAAATTTCATTTCCTTTCGGGAAGGGAAAAGGAATCTTGCGATTTCAATGGGGACCAATAGAGGAATCTTTGGTGCATGTCCCTGCACTTGATGGCAGGCCATGCCTTTGATGGGTTTGACTTTGGGAAAGATTTTTTTCTTTTTTTGGTTGTTTTCTGAAGTGTTCATGCCATGTCCCTCATATCTGCCCCCTAAGTTGTGTCTTCCTCCTTGACTTTTTCCCCTGCTTTTGCAACATCTGTGAGCTTAGTTTTGGCACCTTTTGGTCCTTTGCACTGCACCAGATAAAAGCCCAGGCAGCTTTCTAAGAGTCACTAAATTTCCCAAATTTTCTTTTTTTCTCCTCCAATTGCAATTCCTTTGATGTTAACTCCTTTCCAGCGTGTTTGTAGGTCCTTCTTTTCTGTTTTGGCCTTCAGTGGGGATCAATTTTGGCAAGCTTTTCTGCATGGGCCTGCCCTTGGTGGCGTATGGCCTGCCTGCATTTTGATGGCTTTGACTTTGGGAAAGATTTTTTCTTTTTTTTTTTTTTTTTTGTTGTTTTAAGTATTCATGCCATGTCCCTCATATCTTGCCCCCTAAGTTGTGTCTTCCTCCTTGACTTTTTCCCCTGCTTTTGCAACATCTGTGAGCTTAGTTTTGGCATCTTTTGGTCCTTTGCACTGCGCCGGATATAAACCCAGGCCACTTTCTTAGAGTCACTAAATTTCCCAAATTTTCTTTTTTTCTCCTCCAATTGCAATTCCTTTGATGTTGACTCCTTTCCAGCGTGTTTGTAGGTCCTTCTTTTCTGTTTTGGCCTTCAGTGGGGATCAATTTTGGCAAGCTTTGCTGCATGTGCCTGCCCTTGCTGGTGTATGGCCTGCCTGCATTTTGATGGCTTTGACTTTGGGAAAGGTTTTTCTTTTTTTTTTTTTTTTTGTTTTAAGGATTCATGCCATGTCCCTCATATCTTGCTCCCTAAGTTGTGTCTTCCTCCTTGACTTTTTCCCCTGCTTTTGCAACATCTGTGAGCTTAGTTTTGGCACCTTTTGGTCCTTTGCACTGCACCTGATATAAACCCCAGGCCAGTTTCTTAGAGTCATTAAATTTCCCAAATTTTCTTTTTTTCTCCTCCAATTGCAATTCCTTTGATGTTGACTCCTTTCCAGCGTGTTTGTAGGTCCTTCTTTTCTGTTTTGGCCTTCAGTGGGGATCAATTTTGGCAAGCTTTGCTGCATGTGCCTGCCCTTGGTGGCGTATGGCCTGCCTGCATTTTGATGGCTTTGACTTTGGGAAAGATTTTTTCTTTTTTTTTTTTTTATTATTATTTTAAGTATTCATGCCATGTCCCTCATATCTTGCCCCCTAAGTTGTGTCTTCCTCCTTGACTTATTCCCCTGCTTTTGCAACATTTGTGAGCCTAGGTTTGGCACCTTTTGGTCCTTTGCAATGCAGCTGATTTCCTCACAGCCTATTTTTTGAAGAGACTAAAATTCCAGGTTTTCTGCTTTTTTCAATTGCATTTCATTTGAACCTATCTCCTTTCCAGAGTGTTTGTAAGCCTTTCTTTTGGGATTCGCAAGATTCCTTTTCCCTTCCCGAAAGGAAATTTCATTTCATTCGGGAAGGGAAAAGGAATCTTGCGATTACAATGTGGACCAATAGAGGAATCTTTGGTGCATGTCCCTGCACTTGATGGCAGGCCATGCCTTTGATGGCTTTGATTTTGGGAAAGATTTTTTTCTTTTTTTGGTTGTTTTCTGAAGTGTTCATGCCATGTCCCTCATATCTTGCCCCCTAAGTTGTGACTTCCTCCTTGACTTTTTCCCCTGCTTTTGCAACACCTGTGAGCTTAGTTTTGGCACCTTTTGGTCCTTTGCAATGCAGCTGATTTCCTCTCAGCCTATTTTTTGTAGAGACTAAAATTCCCGATTTTCACTTTTTTTCAATTGCATTTCATTTGAACCTATCTCCTTTCCAGAGTGTTTGTAAGCCTTTCTTTTGGGATTCGCAAGATTCCTTTTCCCTTGCGAAAGGAAATTTCATTTCCTTTCGGGAAGGGAAAAGGAATCTTGCGATTTCAATGGGGACCAATAGCGGAATCTTTGGTGCATGTCCCTGCACTTGATGGCAGGCCATGCCTTTTGATGGCTTTGACTTTGGGAAAGATTTTTTTCTTTTTTTGGTTGTTTTCTGAAGTGTTCATGCCATGTCCCCTCATATCTTGCCCCCTAAGTTGTGACTTCCTCCTTGACTTTTTCCCCTGCTTTTGCAACACCTGTGAGCTTAGTTTTGGCACCGTTTGGTCCTTTGCAATGCAGCTGATTTCCTCACAGCCTATTTTTTGTAGAGACTAAAATTCCCGATTTTCACTTTTTTTCAATTGCATTTCATTTGAACCTATCTCCTTTCCAGAGTGTTTGTAAGCCTTTCTTTTGGGATTCGCAAGATTCCTTTTCCCTTCCCGAAAGGAAATTTCATTTCCTTTCGGGAAGGGAAAAGGAATCTTGCGATTTCAATGGGGACCAATAGCGGAATCTTTGGTGCATGTCCCTGCACTTGATGGCAGGCCATGCCTTTTGATGGCTTTGACTTTGGGAAAGATTTTTTTCTTTTTTTGGTTGTTTTCTGAAGTGTTCATGCCATGTCCCTCATATCTTGCCCCCTAAGTTGTGTCTTCCTCCTTGACTTTTTCCCCTGCTTTTGCAACATCTGTGAGCTTAGTTTTGGCACCTTTTGGTCCTTTGCACTGCACCTGATAAAACCCAGGCCATTTTCTTAGAGTCACTAAATTTCCCAAATTTTCTATTTTTCTCCTCCAATTGCAATTCCTTTGATGTTGACTCCTTTCGAGCGTGTTTGTAGGTCCTTCTTTTCTGTTTTGGCCTTCAGTGGGGATCAATTTTGGCAAGCTTTGCGGCATGTGCCTGCCCTTGGTGGCGTATGGCCTGCCTGCATTTTGATGGCTTTGACTTTGGGAAAGATGTTTTCTTTTTTTTTTTTTTATTATTTTAACTATTCAAGCCATGTCCCTCATATCTTGCCACCTAAGTTGTGTCTTCCTCCTTGACTTTTTCCCCTGCTTTTGCAACATCTGTGAGCTTAGTTTTGGCATCTTTTGGTCCTTTGCACTGCGCCGGATATAAACCCAGGCCACTTTCTTAGAGTCACTAAATTTCCCAAATTTTCATTTTTTCTCCTCCAATTGCAATTCCTTTGATGTTGACTCCTTTCCAGCGTGTTTGTAGGTCCTTCTTTTCTGTTTTGGCCTTCAGTGGGGATCAATTTTGGCAAGCTTTGCTGCATGTGCCTGCCCTTGGTGGCGTATGGCCTGCCTGCATTTTGATGGCTTTGACTTTAGGGAAAGATTTTTTCTTTTTTTTTTTTTTTATTATTATTTTAATTATTCATGCCATGTCCCTCATATCTTGCCCCCTAAGTTGTGTCTTCCTCCTTGACTTTTTCCCCTGCTTTTGCAACATCTGTGAGGCTAGGTTTGGCACCTTGTGGTCGTTTGCACTGCACCTGCTAAAACCCCAGGCCACTTCTTAGAGTCACTAAATTTCCCAAATTTTCTTTTTTTCTCCTCCAATTGCAATTCCTTTGATGTTGACTCCTTTCCAGCGTGTTTGTAGGTCCTTCTTTTCTGTTTTGGCCTTCAGTGGGGATCAATTTTGGCAAGCTTTGCTGCATGTGCCTGCCCTTGGTGGCGTATGGCCTGCCTGCATTTTGATGGCTTTGACTTTTGGGAAGATTTTTTCTTTTTTTTTTTTTTATTATTATTTTAATTATTCATGCCATGTCTCTCATATCTTGCCCCCTAAGTTGTGTCTTCCTCCTTGACTTTTTCCCCTGCTTTTGCAACATTTGTGAGCCTAGGTTTGGCACCTTTTGGTCGTTTGCACTGCACCTGCTAAAACCCCAGGCCACTTCTTAGAGTCATTAAATTTCCCAAATTTTCTATTTTTCTCCTCCAATTGCAATTCCTTTGATGTTGTCTCCATTCCAGCGGGTTTGCAAGTCCTTCTTTTCTGTTTTGGCCTTCAGTGGGGATCAATTTTGGCAAGCTTTGCTGCATGTGCCTGCACTTGCTGGCGTATGGCCTGCCTGCATTTTGATGGCTTTGACTTTGGGAAAATTTTTTCTTTTTTTTTTTTTTTTTGTTTTAAGTATTCATGCCATGTCCCTCATATCTTGCTCCCTAAGTTGTGTCT
Organism: Artemisiospiza belli; assembly: GCA_021963965.1. Lineage (NCBI taxonomy): Eukaryota > Metazoa > Chordata > Aves > Passeriformes > Passerellidae > Artemisiospiza > Artemisiospiza belli. Next base: position 66,664 of record JAKDEW010000512.1, on the reverse strand, counting down.
TCCTCCTTGACTTTTTCCCCTGCTTTTGCAACATCTGTGAGCTTAGTTTTGGCATCTTTTGGTCATTTGCACTGCACCTGATAAAACCCCAGGCCACTTCTTAGTGTCGTTAAATTTCCCAAATTTTCTTTTTTTCTCCTCCAATTGCAATTCCTTTGATGTTGACTCCTTTCCAGCGTGTTTGTAAGTCCTTCTTTTCTGTTTTGGCCTTCAGTGGGGATCAATTTTGGCAAGCTTTGCTGCATGTGCCTGCCCTTGCTGGCGTATGGCCTGCCTGCATTTTGATGGCTTTGACTTTGGGAAAGATTTTTTAGTTTTTTTTTCTTTTTTGTTTTAAGTATTCATGCCATGTCCCTCATATCTTGCCCCCTAAGTTGTGTCTTCCTCCTTGACTCTTTCCCCTGCTTTTGCAACATCTGTGACCTTAGTTTTGGCACCTTTTGGTCCTTTGCAATGCAGCTGATTTCCTCACAGCCTATTTTTGAAGAGTCTAATGTTCCCAATTTTCTGCTTTTTTCAATTGCATTTCATTTGATCCTATCTCCTTTCCAGAGTGTTTGTAAGCCTTTCTTTTGGGATTCGCAAGATTCCTTTTCCCTTCCCGAAAGGAAATTTCATTTCCTTTCGGGAAGGGAAAAGGAATCTTGCGATTTCAATGGGGACCAATAGAGGAATCTTTGGTGCATGTCCCTGCACTTGATGGCAGGCCATGCCTTTTGATGGCTTTGACTTTGGGAAAGATTTTTTTCTTTTTTTGGTTGTTTTCTGAAGTGTTCATGCCATGTCCCTCATATCTTGCCCCCTAAGTTGTGTCTTCCTCCTTGACTTTTTCCCCAGCTTTTGCAACATCTGTGAGCTTAGTTTTGGCACCATTGGTCCTCTGCACTGCACATGATATACTGCCAGGCCATTTTCTTAGAGTCACTAAATTTCCCAAATTTTCTTTTTTTCTCCTCCACTTGCAAATCCTTTGATGTTGTCTCCATTCCAGCGTGTTTGTAGGTCTCTCTTTTCTCTTTTGGCCTTCAGTGCGGATCAATTTTGGCAAGCTTTGCTGCATGTGCCTGCACTTGCTGGCCTATGGCCTGCCTGCATTTTGATGGCTTTGACTTTGGGAAAGATTTTTTAGTTTTTTTTTTTTTAATCTTTTAAATATTCATGCCATGTCCCTCATATCTTGCTCCCTAAGTTGTGTCTTTCTCCTTCACTTTTTCCCCTGCTTTTGCACCATCTGTCAGCTTAGTTTAGGCACCTTTTGGTCCTTTGCACTGCACCTGCTAAAACCCCAGGCCAGTTTCTTAGAGTCATTAAATTTCCCAAATTTTCTTTTTTTCTCCTCCAATTGCAAATCCTTTGATGTTGACTCCTTTCCAGCGTGTTTGTAGGTCCTTCTTTTCTGTTTTGGCCTTCAGTGGGGATCAATTTTGGCAAGCTTTGCTGCATGGGCCTGCCCTTGGTGGCGTATGGCCTGCCTGCATTTTGATAGCTTTGACTTTGGGAAAGATTTTTTCTAATTTTTTTTTTGTTGTTTGTTTTAAGTATTCATGCCATCTCCTTCATATCTTGCCCCCTAAGTTGTGTCTTCCTCCTTGACTTTTTACCCTGCTTTTGCAACATCTGTGAGCTTAGTTTTGGCACCTTTTGGTCCATTGCACTGCACCTGATAAAACCCCGGGCCATTTTCTTAGAGTCACTAAATTTCCCAAATTTTCTTTTTTTCTCCTCCAATTGCAATTCCTTTGATGTTGTCTCCATTCCAGCGTGTTTGCAAGTCCTTCTTTTCTGTTTTGGCCTTCAGTGGGGATCAATTTTGGCAAGCTTTTCTGCATGTGCCTGCCCTTGGTGGCGTATGGCCTGCCTTCATTTTGATGGCTTTAACTTGGGAAAGATTTTTTCTTTTTTTTTTTTTTGTTTTGTTTTAAGTATTCATGCCATGTCCCTCATATCTTGCCCCCTAAGTTGTGTCTTCCTCCTTGACTTTTTCCCCTGCTTTTGCAACATCTGTGAGCTTAGTTTTGGCATATTTTGGTCCTTTGTACTGCACCTGATATAAACCCAGGCCATTTTCTTAGAGTCATTAAATTTCCCTTTTTTTTTTTTTTCTCCTCCAATTGCAATTCCTTTGATTGTGTCTCCATTCCAGCGTGTTTGTAAGTCCTTCTTTTCTGTTTTGGCATTCAGTGGGGATCAATTTTGGCAAGCTTTGCTGCAAGTGCCTGCCCTTGGTGGCGAATGGCCTGCCTGCATTTTGATGGCTTTGACTTTGGGAAAGATTTTTTTTTTTTTTTTTTTTTTTGTTTTAAGTATTCATGCCATGTCCCTCATATCTTGCCCCCTAAGTTGTGTCTTCCTCCTTGACTTTTTCCCCTGCTTTTGCAACATCTGTGAGCTTAGTTTTGGCATCTTTTGGTCGTTTGCACTGCACCTGCTAAAACCCCAGCCCACTTTCTAAGAGACATTAAATTTCCAAAATTTTCTTTTTTTCTCCTCCAATTGCAATTCCTTTGATGGTGTCTCCATTCCAGCGTGTTTGTAGGTCCTTCTTTTTTGTTTTGGCCTTCAGTGGGGATCAATTTTGGCAAGCTTTGCTGCAAGGGCCTGCCCTTGGTGGCGTATGGCCTGCCTGCATTTTGATGGCTTTGACTTTGGGAAAGATTCTTTATTTTTTTTTTTTTTTTTGTTTCAAGAATTCATGCCATGTCCCTCATATCTTGCCCCCTAAGTTGTGCCTTCCTCCTTGACTTTTTCCCCTGCTTTTGCAACATCTGTGAGCTTAGTTTTGGCATCTTTTGGTCATTTGCACTGCACCTGATAAAACCCCAGGCCACTTCTTAGTGTCGTTAAATTTCCCAAATTTTCTTTTTTTCTCCTCCAATTGCAATTCCTTTGATGTTGACTCCTTTCCAGCGTGTTTGTAAGTCCTTCTTTTCTGTTTTGGCCTTCAGTGGGGATCAATTTTGGCAAGCTTTGCTGCAAGTGCCTGCCCTTGGTGGCGTATGGCCTGCCTGCATTTTGATGGCTTTGACTTTGGGAAAGATTTTTTATTTTTTTTTTCTTTTTTGTTTTAAGTATTCATGCCATGTCCCTCATATCTTGCCCCCTAAGTTGTGTCTTCCTCCTTGACTCTTTCCCCTGCTTTTGCAACATCTGTGACCTTAGTTTTGGCACCTTTTGGTCCTTTGCAATGCAGCTGATTTCCTCACACCCTATTTTTTGAAGAGTCTAATGTTCCCAATTTTCTGCTTTTTTCAATTGCATTTCATTTGAACCTATCTCCTTTCCAGAGTGTTTGTAAGCCTTTCTTTTGGGATTCGCAAGATTCCTTTTCCCTTCCTGAAAGGAAATTTCATTTCCTTTCGGGAAGGGAAAAGGAATCTTGCGATTTCAATGGGGACCAATAGAGGAATCTTTGGTGCATGTCCCTGCACTTGATGGCAGGCCATGCCTTTTGATGGCTTTGACTTTGGGAAAGATTTTTTTCTTTTTTTGGTTGTTTTCTGAAGTGTTCATGCCATGTCCCTCATATCTTGCCCCCTAAGTTGTGTCTTCCTCCTTGACTTTTTCCCAGCTTTTGCAACATCTGTGAGCTTAGTTTTGGCACCATTGGTCCTCTGCACTGCACATGATATACTGCCAGGCCATTTTCTTAGAGTCATTAAATTTCCCAAATTTTCTTTTTTTTCTCCTCCAATTGCAAATCCTTTGATGTTGACTCCTTTCCAGCGTGTTTGTAGGTCCTTCTTTTCTGTTTTGGCCTTCAGTGGGGATCAATTTTGGCAAGCTTTGCTGCATGTGCCTGCCCTTGCTGGCGTATGGCCTGCCTGCATTTTGATGGCTTTTACTTTGGGAAAGATTTTTTCTTTTTTTTTTCTTTTTTGTTTTAAGTGTTCATGCCATGTCCTACATATCTTGCCCCCTAAGTTGTGTCTTCCTCCTTGACTTTTTCCCCTGCTTTTGCAACATCTGTGAGCTTAGTTTTGGCACCTTTTGGTCCTTTGCACTGCACCTGATAAAACCCCAGGCAACTTTCTAAGAGTCACTAAATTTCCCAAATTTTCATTTTTTCTCCTCCAATTGCAATTCCTTTGATGTTGACTCCTTTCCAGCGTGTTTGTAGGTCCTTCTTTTCTGTTTTGGCCTTCAGTGGGGATCAATTTTGACAAGCTTTGCTGCATGTGCCTGCCCTTGGTGGCGTATGGCCTGCCTGCATTTTGATGGCTTTGACTTTGGGAAAGATTTTTTCTTTTTTTTTTTTTTATTATTATTTTAAGTATTCATGCCATGTCCCTCATATCTTGCCCCCTAAGTTGTGTCTTCCTCCTTGACTTATTCCCCTGTTTTTGCAACATCTGTGAGCCTAGGTTTGGCACCTTTTGGTCCTTTGCAATGCAGCTGATTTCCTCTCAGCCTATTTTTTGTAGAGACTAAAATTCCCGATTTTCTGATTTTTTCAATTGCATTTCATTTGAACCTATCTCCTTTCCAGAGTGTTTGTAAGCCTTTCTTTTAGGATTCGAAAGATTCCTTTTCCCTTCCCGAAAGGAAATTTCATTTCCTTTCGGGAAGTGAAAAGGAATCTTGCGATTTCAAAGGGGAACAATAGAGGAATCTTTGGTGCATGTCCCTGCACTTGATGGCAGGCCATGCCTTTGATGGCTTTGACTTTGGGAAAGATTTTTTTCTTTTTTTGGTTGTTTTCTCAAGTGTTCATGCCATGTCCCTCATATCTTGCCCCCTAAGTTGTGTCTTCCTCCTTGACTTTTTCCCCTGCTTTTGCAACATCTGTGAGCTTAGTTTTGGCAACATTTGGTCCTTTGCACTGCACCAGATAAAACCCCAGGAAACTTTCTAAGAGTCACTAAATTTCCCAAATTTTCTTTTTTTCTCCTCCAATTGCAATTCCTTTGATGTTGACTCCTTTCCAGCGTGTTTGTAGGTCCTTCTTTTCTGTTTTGGCCTTCAGTGGGGATCAATTTTGGCAAGCTTTGCTGCATGTGCCTGCCCTTGGTGGCGTATGGCCTGCCTGCATTTTGATAGCTTTGACTTTGGGAAAGATTTTTTCTAATTTTTTTTTTGTTGTTTGTTTTAAGTATTCATGCCATCTCCTTCATATCTTGCCCCCTAAGTTGTGTCTTCCTCCTTGACTTTTTCCCCTGCTTTTGCAACATCTGTGAGCTTAGTTTTGGCACCTTTTGGTCCATTGCACTGCACCTGATAAAACCCGGGCCATTTTCTTAGAGTCACTAAATTTCCCAAATTTTCTTTTTTTCTCCTCCAATTGCAATTCCTTTGATGTTGTCTCCATTCCAGCGTGTTTGCAAGTCCTTCTTTTCTGTTTTGGCCTTCAGTGGGGATCAATTTTGGCAAGCTTTTCTGCATGTGCCTTCCCTTGGTGGCGTATGGGCTGCCTTCATTTTGATGGCTTTAACTTGGGAAAGATTTTTTCTTTTTTTTTTTTTTGTTTTGTTTTAAGTATTCATGCCATGTCCCTCATATCTTGCCCCCTAAGTTGTGTCTTCCTCCTTGACTTTTTCCCCTGCGTTTGCAACATCTGTGAGCTTAGTTTTCGCATCTTTTGGTCCTTTGCACTGCACCTGCTAAAACCCCAGGCCACTTTCTAAGAGACATTAAATTTCCCAAATTTTCTTTTTTTCTCCTCCAATTGCAATTCCTTTGATGGTGTCTCCATTCCAGCGTGTTTGTAGGTCCTTCTTTTCTGTTTTGGCCTTCAGTGGGGATCAATTTTGGCAAGCTTTGCTGCAAGGGCCTGCCCTTGGTGGAGTATGGCCTGCCTGCATTTTGATGGCTTTGACTTTGGGAAAGATTCTTTATTTTTTTTTTCTTTTTTGTTTCAAGTATTCATGCCATGTCCCTCATATCTTGCCCCCTAAGTTGTGCCTTCCTCCTTGACTTTTTCCCCTGCTTTTGCAACATCTCTGAGCTTAGTTTTGGCACCTTTACGTCATTTGCACTGCACCTCATAAAACCCCAGGCCACTTCTTAGTGTCATTAAATTTCCCAAATTTTCTTTTTTTCTCCTCCAATTGCAATTCCTTTGATGTTGACTCCTTTCCAGCGTGTTTGTAAGTCCTTCTTTTCTGTTTTGGCCTTCAGTGGGGATCAATTTTGGCAAGCTTTGCTGCAAGTGCCTGCCCTTGGTGGCGTATGGCCTGCCTGCATTTTGATAGCTTTGACTTTGGGAAAAATTTTTTCTTTTTTTTTTCTTTTTTGTTTTAAGTATTCATGCCATGTCCCGCATATCTTGCCCCCTAAGTTGTGTCTTCCTCCTTGACTCTTTCCCCTGCTTTTGCAACATCTGTGACCTTAGTTTTGGCACCTTTTGGTCCTTTGCAATGCAGCTGATTTCCTAACAGCCTATTTTTTGAAGAGTCTAATGTTCCCGAATTTCTGCTTTTTTCAATTGCATTTCATTTGAACCTATCTCCTTTCCAGAGTGTTTGTAAGCCTTTCTTTTGGGATTCACAAGATTCCTTTTCCCTTCCCGAAAGGAAATTTCATTTCCTTTCCGGAAGGGAAAAGGAATCTTGCGATTTCAATGGGGACCAATAGAGGAATCTTTGGTGCATGTCCCTGCACTTGATGGCAGGCCATGCCTTTTGATGGCTTTGACTTTGGGAAAGATTTTTTTCTTTTTTTGGTTGTTTTCTGAAGTGTTCATGCCATGTCCCTCATATCTTGCCCCCTAAGTTGTGTCTTCCTCCTTGACTTTTTCCCCTGCTTTTGCAACATCTGTGAGCTTAGTTTTGGCATCTTTTGGTCCTTTGCACTGCACCTGATATAAACCCAGGCCATTTTCTTAGTGTCACTAAATTTCCCAAATTTTCTTTTTTTCTCCTCCAATTGGAAATCCTTTGATGTACTCTCCATTTCAGCGTGTTTGTTGGTCTCTCTTTTCTCTTTTGGCCTTCAGTGCGGATCAATTTTGGCAAGCTTTGCTGCATGTGCCTGCACTTGCTGGCCTATGGCCTGCCTGCAATTTGATGGCTTTGACTTTGGGAAAGATTTTTTAGTTTTTTTTTTTTTTAATATTTTAAGTAGTCATGCCATGTCCATCATATCTTGCCCCCTAAGTTGTGTCTTCCTCCTTGACTTATTCCCCTGCTTTTGCAACATATGTGAGCTTAGTTTTGGCATATTTTGGTCCTTTGCACTGCGCCGGATATAAACCCAGGCCATTTTCTTAGAGTCACTAAATTTCCCAAATTTTCTTTTTTTCTCCTCCAATTGCAATTCCTTTGATGTTGACTCCTTTCCAGCGTGTTTGTAGGTCCTTCTTTTCTGTTTTGGCCTTCAGTGGCGATCAATTTTGGCAAGCTTTGCTGCATGTGCCTGCCCTTGGTGGCGTATGGCCTGCCTGCATTTTGATGGCTTTGACTTTGGGAAAGATTTTTTTTATTTTTTTTTCTTTTTTGTTTTAGGTATTCATGCCATGTCCTTCATATCTTGCCCCCTAAGTTGTGTCTTCCTCCTTGACTTTTTCCCCTGCTTTTGCAACATCTGTGAGCTTAGTTTAGGCACCTTTTGGTCCTTTGCACTGCACCTGCTAAAACCCCAGGCCACTTTCTTAGAGTCATTAAATTTCCCAAATTTCCTTTTTTTCTCCTCCAATTGCAAATCCTTTGATGTTGACCCCTTTCCAGCGTGTTTGTAGGTCCTTCTTTTCTGTTTTGGCCTTCAGTGGCGATCAATTTTGGCAAGCTTTGCTGCATGTGCCTGCCCTTGGTGGCGTATGGCCTGCCTGCATTTTGATGGCTTTGACTTTGGGAAAGATTTTTTCTTTTTTTTTTTTTTTATCATTATTTTAAGTATTCATGCCATGTCCCTCATATCTTGCCCCCTAAGTTGTGTCTTCCTCCTTGACTTTTTCCCCTGCTTTTGCAACATCTGTGAGCTTAGTTTTGGCACCTTTTGGTCCTTTGCAATGCAGCTGATTTCCTCTCAGCCTATTTTTTGTAGAGACTAAAATTCCCGATTTTCTGCTTTTTTCAATTGCATTTCATTTGAACCTATCTCCTTTCCAGAGTGTTTGTAAGCCTTCCTTTTGGGATTCGCAAGATTCCTTTTCCCTTCCCGAAAGGAAATTTCATTTCCTTTCGGGAAGTGAAAAGGAATCTTGCGATTTCAATGGGGACCAATAGAGGAATCTTTGGTGCATGTCCCTGCACTTGATGGCAGGCCATGCCTTTGATGGCTTTGACTTTGGGAAAGATTTTTTTCTTTTTTTGGTTGTTTTCTGAAGTGTTCATGCCATGTCCCTCATATCTTGCCCCCTAAGTTTTGTCTTCCTCCTTTACTTTTTCCCCTGCTTTTGCAACATCTGTGAGCTTAGTTTTGGCACCTTTTGGTCCTTTGCAATGCAGCTGATTTCCTCTCAGCCTATTTTTTGTAGAGACAAAAATTCCCGATTTTCTGCTTTTTTCAATTGCATTTCATTTGAACCTATCTCCTTTCCAGAGTGTTTGTAAGCCTTCCTTTTGGGATTCGCAAGATTCCTTTTCCCTTCCCGAAAGGAAATTTCATTTCCTTTCGGGAAGTGAAAAGGAATCTTGCGATTTCAATGGGGACCAATAGAGGAATCTTTGGTGCATGTCCCTGCACTTGATGGCAGGCCATGCCTTTGATGGCTTTGACTTTGGGAAAGATTTTTTTCTTTTTTTGGTTGTTTTCTGAAGTGTTCATGCCATGTCCCTCATATCTTGCCCCCTAAGTTGTGTCTTCCTCCATGACTTTTTCCCCTGCTTTTGCAACATCTGTGAGCTTAGTTTTGGCAACATTTGGTCCTTTGCACTGCACCAGATAAACCCCCAGGCAACTTTCTAAGAGTCACTAAATTTCCCAAATTTTCTTTTTTTCTCCTCCAATTGCAATTCCTTTGATGTTGACTCCTTTCCAGCGTGTTTGTAGGTCCTTCTTTTCTGTTTTGGCCTTCAGTGGGGATCAATTTTGGCAAGCTTTGCTGCATGTGCCTGCCCTTGGTGGCGTATGGCCTGCCTGCATTTTGATAGCTTTGACTTTGGGAAAGATTTTTTCTAATTTTTTTTTTGTTGTTTGTTTTAAGTATTCATGCCATCTCCTTCATATCTTGCCCCCTAAGTTGTGTCTTCCTCCTTGACTTTTGCCCCTGCTTTTGCAACATCTGTGAGCTTAGTTTTGGCACCTTTTGGTCCATAGCACTGCACCTGATAAAACCCCGGGCCATTTTCTTAGAGTCACTAAATTTCCCAAATTTTCATTTTTCTCCTCCAATTGCAATTCCTTTGATGTTTTCTCCATTCCAGCGTGTTTGCAAGTCCTTCTTTTCTGTTTTGGCCTTCAGTGGGGATCAATTTTGGCAAGCTTTTCTGCATGTGCCTGCCCTTGGTGGCGTATGGCCTGCCTTCATTTTGATGGCTTTAACTTGGGAAAGATTTTTTCTTTTTTTTTTTTTGTTTTGTTTTAAGTATTCATGCCATGTCCCTCATATCTTGCCCCCTAAGTTGTGTCTTCCTCCATGACTTTTTCCCCTGCTTTTGCAACATCTGTGAGCTTAGTTTTGGCATCTTTTGGTCGTTTGCACTGCACCTGCTAAAACCCCAGGCCACTTTCTAAGAGACATTAAATTTCCCAAATTTTCTTTTTTTCTCCTCCAATTGCAATTCCTTTGATGGTGTCTCCATTCCAGCGTGTTTGTAGGTCCTTCTTTTCTGTTTTGGCCTTCAGTGGGGATCAATTTTGGCAAGCTTTGCTGCAAGGGCCTGCCCTTGGTGGCGTATGGCCTGCCTGCATTTTGATGGCTTTGACTTTGGGAAAGATTCTTTATTTTTTTTTTCTTTTTTGTTTCAAGTATTCATGCCATGTCCCTCATATCTTGCCCCCTAAGTTGTGCCTTCTTCCTTGACTTTTTCCCCTGCTTTTGCAACATCTGTGAGCTTAGTTTTGGCATCTTTTGGTCATTTGCACTGCACCTGATAAAACCCCAGGCCACTTCTTAGTGTTATTAAATTTCCCAAATTTTCTTTTTTTCTCCTCCAATTGCAATTCCTTTGATGCTGACTCCTTTCCAGCGTGTTTGTAAGTCCTTCTTTTCTGTTTTGGCCTTCAGTGGGGATCAATTTTGGCAAGCTTTGCTGCATGTGCCTGCCCTTGGTGGCGTATGGCCTGCCTGCATTTTGATGGCTTTGACTTTGGGAAAGATTTTTTATTTTTTTTTTCTTTTTTGTTTTAAGTATTCATGCCATGTCCCTCATATCTTGCCCCCTAAGTTGTGTCTTCCTCCTTGACTCTTTCCCCTGCTTTTGCAACATCTGTGACCTTAGTTTTGGCACCTTTTGGTCCTTTGCAATGCAGCTGATTTCCTCACACCCTATTTTTTGAAGAGTCTAATGTTCCCGATTTTCTGCTTTTTTCAATTGCATTTCATTTCAACCTATCTCCTTTCCAGAGTGTTTGTAAGCCTTTCTTTTGGGATTCGCAAGATTCCTTTTCCCTTCCCGAAAGGAAATTTCATTTCCTTTCCGGAAGGGAAAAGGAATCTTGCGATTTCAATGGGGACCAATAGAGGAATCTTTGGTGCATGTCCCTGCACTTGATGGCAGGCCATGCCTTTTGATGGCTTTGACTTTGGGAAAGATTTTTTTCTTTTTTTGGTTGTTTTCTGAAGTGTTCATGCCATGTCCCTCATATCTTGCCCCCTAAGTTGTGTCTTCCTCCTTGACTTTTTCCCCTGCTTTTGCAACATCTGTGAGCTTAGTTTTGGCACCTTTGGTCCTTTGCACTGCACATGATATACGGCCAGGCCATTTTCTTAGAGTCACTAAATTTCCCAAATTTTCTTTTTTTCTCCTCCAATTGCAAATCCTTTGATGTTGTCTCCATTCCAGCGTGTTTGTAGGTCTCTCTTTTCTCTTTTGGCCTTCAGTGCGGATCAATTTTGGCAAGCTTTGCTGCATGTGCCTGCCCTTGGTGGCGTATGGCCTGCCTGCATTTTGATGGCTTTGACTTTGGGAAAGATTTTTTAGTTTTTTTTTTTTTAATATTTTAAGTATTCATGCCATGTCCCTCATATCTTGCCCCCTAAGTTGTGTCTTCCTCCTTGACTTTTTCCCCTGCTTTTGCAACATTTGTGAGCTTAGTTTTGGCACCTTTTGGTCCTTTGCAATGCACCTGACATAAACCCAGGCCATTTTCTTTGAGTCAATAAATTTCCAAAATTTTCTTTTTTTCTCCTCCATTTGAGATTCCTTTGATGTTGTCTCCATTCCAGCGTGTTTGTAGGTCCTTCTTTTCTGTTTTGCCTGCAGTGGGGAACAATTTTGGCAAGCTTTGCTGCATGTGCCTGCCCTTGGTGGCATATGGCCTGCCTGCATTTTGATGGCTTTGACTTTGGGAAAGATTTTTACTATTTTTTTTTTGTTTGTTTGTTTTAAGTATTCATGTAATGTCCTTCATATCTTGCCCCCTAAGTTGTGTCTTCCTCCTTGACTCTTTCCCCTGCTTTTGCAACATCTGTGAGCTTAGTTTTGGCACCTTTTGGTCCTTTGCAATGCAGCTGATTTCCTCACAGCCTATTTTTTGTAGAGACAAAAATTCCCGATTTTCTGCTTTTATCAATTGCATTTCATTTGAACCTATCTCCTTTCCAGAGTGTTTGTAAGCCTTTCTTTTGGGATTCGCAAGAGTCCTTTTCCCTTCCCGGAAAGAAATTTCATTTCCTTTCGGGAAGTGAAAAGGAATCTTGCGATTTCAATGGGGACCAATAGAGGAATCTTTGGTGCATGTCCCTGCACTTGATGGCAGGCCATGCCTTTTGATGGCTTTGACTTTGGGAAAGATTTTTTTCCTTTTTTTGGTTGTTTTCTGAAGGGTTCATGCCATGTCCCTCATATCTTGCCCCCTAAGTTGTGTCTTCCTCCTTGACTTTTTCCCCTGCTTTTGCAACATCTGTGAGCTTAGTTTTGGCATCTTTCGGTCCTTTGCACTGCGCCTGATAAAACCCCGGGCCATTTTCTTAGAGTCACTAAATTTCCCAAATTTTCTTTTTTTCTCCTCCAATTGCAATTCCTTAGATGTTGTCTCCATTCCAGCGTGTTTGTAGGTCCTTCTTTTCTGTTTTGCCTTCAGTGGGGATCAATTTTGGCAAGCTTTGCTGCATGTGCCTGCCCTTGGTGGCGTATGAGCTGCCTGCATTTTGATGGCTTTAACTTGGGAAAGATTTTTTCTTTTTTTTTTTTTTTTTTGTTTTAAGTATTCATGCCATGTCCCTCATATCTTGCCCCCTAAGCTGTGTCTTCCTCCTTGACTTTTTCCCCTGCTTTTGCAACATCTGTGAGCTTAGTTTTGACATCTTTTTATTACAGCGCCTGAGTGGGTCGCTGGTGGTGAGAGAGAGACGGGAATCTTGTTTCTTGATCAGAAGGCTGGATTTATTGATATATAATATATAATACATTATGACTATACTAAATAGAATAAGGAGAGAGATTTACAGAGCTGCTAAGCTAAGCTAAGAATAGATAGAAAGAATCCATAACAAAGTTGTGTCCAGGGACTCAGTCCCCTAACTTGCACTGGTGATTGGTCCTTAATTATAAACATAGAAAATGAGCCAATCAAGGTGAATTCCTATTGCATTCCAGAGCAGCTGATAATAATTGTTTACCTTCCCTTCTGAGGCCTCTGCCTTCCAGAAGACACAGAAATCTGAAAGAAAGGATTTCTGTAGAAAAATGTCTGCGACATCTCACCTTTTTAAATTGTATAAAATAAAAGAAAAATGCTGATGTGGAATGAACAGGAAATTTCTTCACCTGTAAAATATAGAATACTAACAAATCACTAAAACAATCCTACAATCTAAGAAAATGCAAAAAACAATGCAAAGAGAATTCAAGTCCATGCAGCTGAGTTTCAGGAACAGTCCATGAGCTGAAGTTGTTTCCCTTGGAATATCTGAGAGTCCTTTTTGGTCCTGAAACAGACTTCTGCAAAAGAGTTCCATCAATAGTTATCAAAAAACCATTGACAGTCTTACAACAATTTCAAACAATTTGAACAACTTTGGAATGTCCTTTTCTGGCCCTTCAATTCAATGCTTCATAGCTGCTGCCCGCTATTTTCAATCTTTTTTATTTAATTTAAATTTTTTTTTTTTTTTTTTTTTTGATCGAAAAGCAAAAGAGTAGCAGCCGAGCAGAGCAGTGCCAGAGAAGGAAAGGCCCTGGGGGCCCTGGCCCATGCTGGACCAGGAACCCCAAAACTGGCTCACAAAGGGGGACCAGGACCGGTAGGAGAAACCAGAATCCCTAAAAACACAAGGAGGCCACGCAGTGGGCCCGGCCCAGGAACTTCCTGAGCCAAACAGCCCAGGCCAAACCCATGACACAGGCTCTGCATTCCCGCAGGCCTGAACCCTGCTGCCAGTACAATGGCAGCACGGGCAGTGAGATGCTTCCTTTCCCCAAAACCACTGAGGCATGCCAGCAGCAGGGAAATAGAAGCCTTCCCCAGAAATCCCATCTGGGGTCTGGAGATGTTTGTTCCCCACAGCAAACCAGCTATGGTCTCCTCCAACTGTGCCCTCTTCCCCTGCTCTGCATTGGGTTTGCCTCTCATCCGCCCCATGGCTTCATCATCCACACCCTCTCCGGGCTGGGAACCAAAGGCAGAACTTTCGGCAGAACCCACCTGCCCCTCGCCACTAGGGCATAAGAGGGGCGGCAGAGATGGCAGCCGCCATGGCACAGCAACCGACCAAACACCACCTCCCAAACCGCCGATCCTAAAAACTGGCAGCCGGACTGCCGCAAGAGTCAGCTGTCTGGCAGCCCCCGCTCCACGGAAGGAGAGACCGACACCCTCTTCCCCTGTCCCAGCTCCCCCAGCAGGAGCAGCCCCGGGACAACCCGAAACGCTCGGGCGGGAAATCACGCTGGGTGTAGGCGCAGCCGCGGGCTGCTCCGAGAGTCCCGCGGGCTCAACGCCGTTTTCAGCCCCATCCTGAACAGGAACTGTCTCGGCTTGAGGCGGCGGGGACGCGCGGGAACACGCTGTTGCTGCGTCCCTTGGCTCTGCAAGCGGCAGCAGGCACGGCACGGGCAACAGTGGAGGCGGGAGAAGCGGCGGGGCATTGTCGCTGCTTAGCAACAGGTCAATCGGCAGTGCTGTCTCTTCAGTCTCGGACACAGGCGCTGGCTTGAGCGGCCACTCCCATCCCCCCGGAGAGAGAGAAGGGGGGGAAGGAGAAAACTCCATCTGAGCATGCTCCGGAGCAAGAGTAAAAAAAACTTCTTCTCGCCGAGAAGTTTCAGCCCCCCCCGCCGCGAAGCAGGGGGGGGTGGGAAGCAGAATGTCCTCCCCCACTGCTTCTTCTGGCAGGGCCGGTGGAAACGGAGCCTGGCCATAACAATTAGAAATCCATTGAAAAGACGCTGCTCTGCGTTTCAGAACTGGGAAAAGCTTTATAAATGCTGGGTAGATAGAAGGCAGGACACGTCCCTGGCTCCAGACGAACTGGAAAATGGAGTCCATGCACTCCCAGACAAAAGCATCTAAAGCATACAGGACATCAGTAAAGAACCCAAAAAGTTTTGCCCATCTAAAGAACCCATAGAGATCTGTTTCTGACAAAAAAAACCCATCTTCTCTAGACCAGTGTTTCCAGAGGGCAATAAGTTTTTCCTCTGCAGGGGAGAATTGAATCTCTTCTGGCAAGGCGTGTGTCTGCCATACAAACAGCCACAGACTACGAAGGACTGGTTCATCAGGGATAGAAAAGCCCACAGTACCTTTTGAAAGAGTCCAGCTTGCTCTGGCCAGCTCCACAGGTCTGCTGCTCTTTTCCATCATCTTTCCTGATGGTTTTCCAGAAGAAGGTCCTTTTTCGTGGTCAGCCTTGGCTGTGAACTCTGTCCAAATCAGGATCTTCAGTTCTTCAGCTCCTGGCTTGAATCCACTTTCTGTGGTCACTTCAAAGCAACTATCAAATGCTACACATACAGGATTTTTACCCAGTGCAGCAATTTTGCTCCTCTGGTCTTATCAAATTAATCTTTGCTCTTACACGAGGGGTCACCAGATATTACAGCGCCTGAGTGGGTCGCTGGTGGTGAGAGAGAGACGGGAATCTTGTTTCTTGATCAGAAGGCTGGATTTATTGATATATAATATATAGTACATTATGACTATACTAAATAGAATAAGGAGAGAGATTTGCAGAGCTGCTAAGCTAAGCTAAGAATAGATAGAAAGAATCCATAACAAAGTTGTGTCCAGGGACTCAGTCCCCTAACTTGCACTGGTGATTGGTCCTTAATTATAAACATAGAAAATGAGCCAATCAAGGTGAATTCCTATTGCATTCCAGAGCAGCTGATAATAATTGTTTACCTTCCCTTCTGAGGCCTCTGCCTTCCAGAAGACACAGAAATCTGAAAGAAAGGATTTCTGTAGAAAAATGTCTGCGACATCTTTTGGTCCTTTGCAGTGCACCTGATAAAACCCCAGGCCATTTTCTAAGAGACATTAAATTTCCCAAATTTTCTTTTTTCTCCTCCAATTGCAATTCCTTTGATGGTGTCTCCATTCCAGCGTGTTTGTAGGTCCTTCTTTTCTGTTTTGGCCTTCAGTGGGGATCAATTTTGGCAAGCTTTGCTGCAAGTGCCTGCCCTTGGTTGCGTATGGCCTGCCTGCATTTTGATGGCTTTGACTTTGGGAAAGATTTTTTATTTTTTTTTTCTTTTTTGTTTTAGGTATTCATGCCATGTCCCTCATATCTTGCCCCCTAAGTTGTGTCTTCCTCCTTGACTTTTTCCCCTGCTTTTGCAACATCTGTGAGCTTAGTTTTGGCATCTTTTGGTCGTTTGCACTGCACCTGCTAAAACCCCAGGCCACTTTCTAAGAGAAATTAAATTTCCCAAATTTTCTTTTTTTCTGCTCCAATTGCAATTCCTTTGATGGTGTCTCCATTCCAGCGTGTTGGTAGGTCCTTCTTTTCTGTTTTGGCCTTCAGTGGGGATCAATTTTGGCAAGCCTTGCTGCATGTGCCTGCCCTTGGTGGCGTATGGCCTGCCTGCATTTTGATGGCTTTGACTTTGGGAAAGATTTTTTATTTTTTTTTTCTTTTTTGTTTTAGGTATTCATGCCATGTCCCTCATATCTTGCCCCCTAAGTTGTGTCTTCCTCCTTGACTTTTTCCCCTGCTTTTGCAACATCTGTGACCTTAGATTTGGCACCTTTTGGTCCTTTGCAATGCAGCTGATTTCCTCACAGCCTATTTTTTGAAGAGTCTAATATTCCCGATTTTCTGCTTTTTTCAATTGCATTTCATTTGAACCTATCTCCTTTCCAGAGTGTTTGTAAGCCTTACTTTTGGGATTCGCAAGATTCCTTTTCCCTTCCCGAAAGGAAATTTCATTTCCTTTCGGGAAGGGAAAAGGAATCTTGCGATTTCAATGGGGACCAATAGAGGAATCTTTGGTGCATGTCCCTGCACTTGATGGCAGGCCATGCCTTTTGATGGCTTTGACTTTGGGAAAGATTTTTTTCTTTTTTTGGTTGTTTTCTGAAGTGTTCATGCCATGTCCCTCATATCTTGCCCCCTAAGTTCTGTCTTCCTCCTTGACTTTTTCCCCTGCTTTTGCAACATCTGTGAGCTTAGTTTTGGCATCTTTTGGTCCTTTGCACTGCACATGATATATACTGCCAGGCCATTTTCTTAGAGTCACTAAATTTCCCAAATTTTATTTTTTTCTCTTCCAATTGCAATTCCTTTGATGTTGACTCCTTTCCAGCGTGTTTGTAGGTCCTTCTTTTCTGTTTTGGCTTTCAGTGGGGATCAATTTTGGCAAGCTTTGCTGCATGTGCCTTCTTTTGGTGGCGTATGGCCTGCCTGCATTTTGAAGGCTTTGACTTTGGGAGAGATTTTTTCTATTTTTTTTTTTAATATTTTAAGTATTCGTGCCATGTCCCTCATATCTTACCCCCTAAGTTGTGTCTTCCTCCTTCACTTTTTCCCCTGCTTTTGCAACATCTGTGAGCTTAGTTTTGCCACCTTTTGGTCCTTTGCACAGCACCTGATATAAACCCAGGCCATTTTCTTAGAGTCACTAAATTTCCCACATTTTCTTTTTTTCTGCTCCAATTGCAATTCCTTTGATGTTTTCTCCTTTCCAGCGTGTTTGTAAGTCCTTCTTTTCTGTTTTGGCCTTCAGTGGGGATCAATTTTGGCAAGCTTTGCTGCATGTGCCTGCACTTGCTGGCGTATGGCCTGCCTGCATTTTGATGGCTTTGACTTTGGGAAAGATTTTTTTTTTTTTTTTTTTTTTTTTCTTTTAAGTATTCATGCCATGTCCCTCATATCTTGCTCCCTAAGTTGTGTCTTCCTCCTTCACTTTTTCCCCTTCTTTTGCAACATCTGTGAGTTTAGTTTTGGCATCTTTTGGTCCTTTGCACTGCACCTGATATAAACCCAGGCCATTTTCTTAGAGTCACTAAATTTCCCAAATTTTCTTTTTTTCTCCTCCAATTGCAATTCCTTTGATGTTTTCTCCTTTCCAGCGTGTTTGTAAGTCCTTCTTTTCTGTTTTGGCCTTCAGTGGGGATCAATGTTGGCAAGCTTTGCTGCATGTGCCTGCCCTTGGTGGCATATGGCCTGCCTGCATTTTGATGGCTTTGACTTTGGGAAAGATTTTTTCTTTTTTTTTTTTTATTCTTTTACGTATTCATGCCATGTCCCTCATATCTTGCCCCCTAAGTTGTGTCTTCCTCCTTGACTTTTTCCCCTGCTTTTGCAACATCTGTGAGCTTAGTTTTGGCACCTTTTGGTCCTTTGCAATGCAGCTGATTTCCTCACAGCCTATTTTTTGAAGAGACTAAAATTCCAGATTTTCTGCTTTTTTCAATTGCATTTCATTTGAACCAATCTCCTTTCCACAGTGTTTGTAAGCCTTTCTTTTGGGATTCGCAAGATTCCTTTTCCCTTCCCGAAAGGAAATTTCATTTCCTTTCGGGAAGGGAAAAGGAATCTTGCGATTTCAATGGGGACCAATAGAGGAATCTTTGGTGCATGTCCCTGCACTTGATAGCAGGCCATGCCTTTTTGATGGCTTTGACTTTGGGAAAGATTTTTTTCTTTTTTTGGTTGTTTTCTGAAGTGTTCATGCCATGTCCATCATATCTTGCCCCCTAAGTTGTGTCTTCCTCCTTGACTTTTTCCCCTGCTTTTGCAACATCTGTGAGCTTAGTTTTGGCACCTTTTGGTCCTTTGCAATGCACCTGATAAAACCCCGTGCCATTTTCTTAGAGTCACTAAATTTCCCAAATTTTCTTTTTTTCTCCTCCAATTGCAATTCCTTTGATGTTGTCTCCATTCCAGCGCGTTTGTAGGTCCTTCTTTTCTGTTTTGGCCTTCAGTGGGGATCAATTTTGGCAAGCTTTGCTGCATGTGCCTTCCCTTGGTGGCGTATGGCCTGCCTGCATTTTGATGGCTTTGACTTTGGGAAAGATTTTTTCTTTTTTTTTTTATTATTTTAAGTATTCATGCCATGTCCCTCATATCTTGCCCCCTAAGTTGTGTCTTCCTCCTTGACTTTTTCCCCTGCTTTTGCAACATCTGTGAGCTTAGTTTTGGCACCTTTTGGTCCTTTGCACTGCACCTGATATAAACCCAGGCCATTTTCTTAGAGTCACTGCATTTCCCAAATTTTCTTTTTTTCTGCTCCAATTGCAATTCCTTTGATGTTGTCTCCATTCCAGCGTGTTTGTAAGTCCTTCTTTTCTGTTTTGGCCTTCAGTGGGGATCAATTTTGGCAAGCTTTGCTGCATGTGCCTGCCCTTGGTGGCGTATGGCCTGCCTGCATTTTGATGGCTTTGACTTTGGGAAAGATTTTTTTATTTTTTTTTTTTTTTATTATTTTAAGTATTCATGCCATGTCCCTGATATCTTGCCCCCTAAGTTGTGTCTTCCTCCTTGACTTTTTCTCCTGCTTTTGCAACATCTGTGAGCTTAGTTTTGGCATCTTTTGGTCCTTTGCACTGCACCTGATATAAACCCAGGCCATTTTCTTAGAGTCACTAAATTTCCCAAATTTTCTTTTTTTCTCCTCCAATTGCAATTCCTTTGATGTTGACACTTTTCCAGCGTGTTGGTAGGTCCTTTTTTCTGTTCTGGCCTTCAGTGGGGATCAATTTTGGCAAGCTTTGCTGCATGTGCCTGCCCTTGGTGGCGTATGGCCTGCCTGCATTTTGATGGCTTTGACTTTGGGAAAGATTTTTTCTTTTTTATTTTTTATTATTATTTTAAGTATTCATGCCATGTCCCTCATATCTTGCCCCCTAAGTTCTGTCTTCCTCCTTGACTTTTTCCCCTGCTTTTGCAACATCTGTGAGCTTAGTTTTGCCACCTTTTGGTCCTTTGCAATGCAGCTGATTTCCTCACAGCCTATTTTTTGAAGTGACTAAAATTCCCGATTTTCTGCTTTTTTCAATTGCATTTCATTTGAACCAATCTCCTTTCCAGAGTGTTTGTAAGCCTTTCTTTTGGGATTCGCAAGATTCCTTTTCCCTTCCCGAAAGGAAATTTCGTTTCCTTTCGGGAAAGGAAAAGGAATCTTGCGATTTCAATGGGGACCAGTAGAGGAATCTTTGGTGCATGTCCCTACACTTGATGGCAGGCAATGCCTTTTGATTGCTTTGACTTTGGGAAAGATTTTTTTCTTTTTTTGGTTGTTTTCTGAAGTGTTCATGCCATGTCCCTCATATCTTGCCCCCTAAGTTGTGTCTTCCTCCTTGACTTTTTCCCCTGCTTTTGCAACATCTGTGAGCTTAGTTTTGGCACCTTTTGGTCCTTTGCACTGCACCTGATAAAACCCCAGGCCATTTTCTTAGAGTCACTAAATTTCCCAAATTTACTTTTTTTCTCCTCCAATTGCAATTCCTTTGATGTTGTCTCCATTCCAGCGTGTTTGTAAGTCCTTATTTTCTGTTTTGGCCTTCAGTGGGGATCAATGTTGGCAAGCTTTGCTGCATGTGCCTGCCCTTGCTGGCGTATGGCCTTCCTCCATTTTGATGGCTTTGACTTTGGGAAAGATTATTTCTTTTTTTTTTTTTTATTATTGTAAATATTCATGCCATGTTCCTCATATCTTGCCCCCTAAGTTGTGTCTTCCTCCTTGACATTTTCCCCAGCTTTTGCATCATCTGTGAGCTTAGTTTTTGCATCTTTTGGTCCTTTGCACTGGACCTGATATAAACCCAGGCCATTTTCTTAGAGTCACTAAATTTCCAAAATGTTCTTTTGTCTCCTCCAATTGCAATTCCTTTGATGCTGTCTCCATTCCAGCGTGTTTGTAGGTCCTTCTTTTCTGTTTTGGCCTTCAGTGGGGATCAATTTTGGCAAGCTTTGCTGCATGTGCCTGCCCTTGGTGGCGTATGGCCTGCCTGCATGTTGATGGCTTTGACTTTGGGAAAGATTTTTTCTTTTTTTTTTTTTATTATTTTAAGTATTCATGCCATGTCCCTCATATCTTGCCCCCTAAGTTGTGTCTTCCTCCTTGATTTTTCCCCTGCTTTTGCAACATCTGTGAGCTTAGTTTTGGCATCTTTTGGTCCTTTGCACTGCACCTGATATAAACCCTGGCCATTTTCTTAGAATCACTAACTTACCCAAATATTCTTTTTTTCTCAGAGAAATTGAATTCCTTTCCTGTTTTCTCCATTCCAGCGTGTTTGTAAGTCCTTCTTTTCTGTTTTGGCCTTCAGTGGGGATCAATTTTGGCAAGCTTTGCTGCATGTGCCTGCCCTTGGTGGCGTATGGCCCGCCTGCATTTTGATGGCTTTGACTTTGGGAAAGAATTTTTCTTTTTTTTTTTTTTATTATTTTAAGTATTCATGCCATATCCCTCATATCTTTCCCCTAAGTTGTGTCTTCCTACTTCACTTTTTCCCCTGCTTTTGCAACATCGGTGAGCTTAGTTTTTGCATCTTTTCTCCTTTGCACTGCACCTGATATAAACCCAGGCCATTTTCTTAGAATCACTAACTTACCCAAATTTTCTTTTTTTCTGCTCCAAATGCAATTCCTTTGAGGTTGACACCTTTCCAGCGTGTTTGTAGGTCCTTCTTTTCTGTTTTGGCCTTCAGTGGGGATCAATTTTGGCAAGCTTAGCTGCATGTGCCTGCCCTTGGTGGCGTATGGCCTGCCTGCATTTTGATGGCTTTGACTTTGGGAAAGATTTTTTCTTTTTTTTTTTTTTTATTATTGTAAGTATTCATGCCATGTCCCTCATATCTTGCCCCCTAAGTTGTGTCTTCCTCCTTGACTTTTTCCCCTGCTTTTGCAACATCTGTGAGCTTAGTTTTGGCACCTTTTGGTCCTTTGCACTGCACCTGATAAAACCCCAGGCCATTTTCTTAGAGTCACTAAATTTCCCAAATTTAGTTTTTTTCTCCTCCAATTGCAATTCCTTTGATGTTGTCTCCATTCCAGCGTGTTTGTAAGTCCTTATTTTCTGTTTTGGCCTTCAGTGGGGATCAATGTTGGCAAGCTTTGCTGCATGTGCCTGCCCTTGCTGGCGTATGGCCTTCCTCCATTTTGATGGCTTTGACTTTGGGAAAGATTATTTCTTTTTTTTTTTTTTATTATTGTAAATATTCATGCCATGTTCCTCATATCTTGCCCCCTAAGTTGTGTCTTCCTCCTTGACATTTTCCCCAGCTTTTGCATCATCTGTGAGCTTAGTTTTTGCATCTTTTGGTCCTTTGCACTGGACCTGATATAAACCCAGGCCATTTTCTTAGAGTCACTAAATTTCCAAAATGTTCTTTTGTCTCCTCCAATTGCAATTCCTTTGATGCTGTCTCCATTCCAGCGTGTTTGTAGGTCCTTCTTTTCTGTTTTGGCCTTCAGTGGGGATCAATTTTGGCAAGCTTAGCTGCATGTGCCTGCCCTTGGTGGCGTATGGCCTGCCTGCATTTTGATGGCTTTGACTTTGGGAAAGATTTTTTCTTTTTTTTTTCTTTTTTGTTTAAATATTCATGCCATGTCCCTCATATCTTGCCCCCTAAGTTGTGTCTTCCTCCTTGACTTTTTCCCCTGCTTTTGCAACATCTGTGAGCTTAGTTTTTGCATCTTTTGGTCCTTTGCGCTGCACCTGATATAAATCAAGCCATTTTCTCAGACTCACTAAATTTCCAAAATTTTCTTTTTTTCTCCTCCAATTGCAATTCCTTTGATGCTGTCTCAATTCCAGCGTGTTTGTAGGTCCTTCTTTTCTGTTTTGGCCTTCAGTGGGGATCAATTTTGGCAAGCGTTGCTGCATGTGCCTGCCCTTGGTGGCGTATGGCCTGCCGGCATTTTGATGGCTTTGACTTTGGGAAAGATTTTTTCTTTTTTTTTTTTTTATTATTGTATGTATTCATGCCATGTCCCTCATATCTTGCCCCCTAAGTTGTGTCTTCCTCCTTGACTTTTTCCCCTGCTTTTGCAACATCTGTGAGCTTAGTTTTGGCACCTTTTAGTCCTTTCAATGCAGCTGATTTCCTCCCAGCCTATTTTTTGAAGAGACTAAAATTCCCAATTTTCTGCTTTTTTCAATTGCATTTCATTTGAACCTATCTCCTTTCCAGCGTGTTTGTAAGCCTTTCTTTTGGGATCCGCAAGATTCCTTTTCCCTTCCCGAAAGGAAATTTCATCTCCTTTCGGGAAGGGAAAAGGAATCTTGCGATTTCAATGGGGACCAATAGAGGAATCTTTGTTGCATGTCCCTGCACTTGATGGCAGGCCATGCCTTTTGATGGCTTTGACTTTGGGAAAGATTTTTTTCTTTTTTTGGTTGTTTTCTGAAGTGTTCATGCCATGTCCCTCATATCTTGCCCCCCAAGTTGTGTCTTCCTCCTTGACTTTTTCCCCTGCTTTTGCAACACCTGTGAGCTTAGTTTTGGCATCTTTTGGTCCTTTGCACTGCACCTGATATAAACCCAGGCCATTTTCTCAGACACACTAAATTTCCAAAATTTTCTTTTTTTCTCCTCCAATTGCAATTCCTTTGATGCTGTCTCAATTCCAGCGTGTTTGTAGGTCCTTCTTTTCTGTTTTGGCCTTCAGTGGGGATCAATTTTGGCAAGCTTTGCTGCATGTGCCTGCCCTTGGTGGCGTATGGCCTGCCTGCATTTTGATGGCTTTGACTTTGGGAAAGATTTTTTCTTTTTTTTTTTTTTTATTATTTTAAGTATTCATGCCATGTCCCTCATATCTTGCCCCCTAAGTTGTGTCTTCCTCCTTGACTTTTTCCCCTGCTTTTGCAACATCTGTGAGCTTAGTTTTGGCACCTTTTAGTCCTTTGCAATGCAGCTGATTTCCTCACAGCCTATTTTTTGAAGAGACTAAAATTCCCAATTTTCTGCTTTTTTCAATTGCATTTCATTTGAACCTATCTCCTTTCCAGAGTGTTTGTAAGCCTTTCTTTTGGGATCCGCAAGATTCCTTTTCCCTTCCCGAAAGGAAATTTCATTTCCTTTCGGGAAGGGAAAAGGAATCTTGCGATTTCAATGGGGACCAATAGAGGAATCTTTGGTGCATGTCCCTGCACTTGATGGCAGGCCATGCCTTTTGATGGCTTTGACTTTGGGAAAGATTTTTTTCTTTTTTTGGTTGTTTTCTGAAGTGTTCATGCCATGTCCCTCATATCTTGCCCCCTAAGTTGTGTCTTCCTCCTTGACTTTTTCCCCTGCTTTTGCAACACCTGTGAGCTTAGTTTTGGCATCTTTTGGTCCTTTGCACTGCACCTGATATAAACGCAGGCCATTTTCTTAGAATCACTAACTTACCCAAATTTTCTTTTTTTCACCTCCAATTGCAATTCCTTTGATGGTGTCTCCATTCCAGCGTGTTTGTAGGTCCTTCTTTTCTGTTTTGGCCTTCAGTGGGGATCAATTTTGGCAACCTTTGCTGCATGTGCCTGCCCTTGGTGGCGTATGGCCTTCCTCCATTTTGATGGCTTTGACTTTGGGAAATATTTTTTTCTTTTTTTTTTTTTTTTATTTTAAGTATTCATGCCATGTCCCTCACATCTTGCCCCCTAAGTTGTGTCTTCCTCCTTGACTTTTTCCCCTGCTTTTGCAACATCTGTGAGCTTAGTTTTGGCACCTTTTAGTCCTTTACAATGCAGCTGATTTCCTCACAGCCTATTTTTTGAAGAGACTAAAATTCCGGATTTTCTGCTTTTTTCAATTGCATTTCATTTGAACCTATCTCCTTTCCAGAGTGTTTGTAAGCCTTTCTTTTGGGATCCGCAAGATTCCTTTTCCCTTCTCGAAAGGAAATTTCATTTCCTTTCGAAAAGGGAAAAGGAATCTTGCGATTTCAATGGGGACCAATAGAGGAATCTTTGGTGCATGTCCCTGCACTTGATGGCAGGCCATGCCTTTTGATGGCTTTGACTTTGGGAAAGATTTTTTTCTTTTTTTGGTTTTTTTCTGAAGTGTTCATGCCATGTCCCTCATATCTTGCCCCCTAAGTTGTGTCTTCCTCCTTGACTTTTTCCCCTGCTTTTGCAACACCTGTGAGCTTAGTTTTGGCACCTTCTGGTCCTTTGCACTGCACCTGATATAAACCCAGGCCATTTTCTTAGAGTCACTACATTTCCCAAATTTTCTTTTTTCTCCTCCAATTGCAATTCCTTTGATGTTGTCTCCATTCCAGCGTGTTTGCAAGTCCTTCTTTTCTGTTTTGTCCTTCAGTAGGGATCAATTTTGGCAAGTTTTGCTGCATGTGCCTGCCCTTGGTGGCGTATGGCCTGCCTGCATTTTGATGGCTTTGACTTTGGGAAAGATTTTTTCTTTTTTTTTTTTTTATTATTTTAAGTATTCATGCCATGTCCCTCATATCTTACCCCCTAAGATGTGTCTTCCTCCTTGACTTTTTCCCCTGCTTTTGCAACATCTGTGAGCTTAGTTTTGGCATCTTTTGGTCCTTTGCACTGCACCTGATATAAACCCAGGCCATTTTCTTAGAATCACTAACTTACCCAAATTTTCTTTTTTTCTCAGAGAAATTGAATTCCTTTCCTGTTTTCTCCGTTCCAGCGTGTTTGTAAGTCCTTCTTTTATGTTTTGGCCTTCAGTGGGGATCAATTTTGGAAAGCTTTGCTGCATGTTCCTGCACTTGCTGGCGTATGGCCTGCCTGCATTTTGATGGCTTTGACTTTGGGAAAGATTTTTTCTTTTTTTTTTCTTTTTGTTTTAAGTATTCATGCCATGTCCCTCATATCTTTCCCCCTAAATTCTGTCTACCTCCTTGACTTTTTCCCCTGCTTTTGCAACATCTGTGAGCTTAGTTTTGGCATCTTTTGGTCCTTTGTACTGCACCTGATATAAACCCAGGCCATTTTCTTAGAATCACTAACTTACCCAAATTTTCTTTTTTTCTCCTCCAATTGCAATTGCTTTGATGGTGTCTCTATTCCAGCATGTTTGTAAGTCCTTCTTTTCTGTTTTGGCCTTAAGTGGGGATCAATTTTGGCAAGCTTTGCTGCATGTGCCTGCCCTTGGTGGCGTATGGCCTGCCTGCATTTTGATGGCTTTGACTTTGGGAAAGATTTTTTTCTTTTCTTTTTTTTTTTATTATTTTATGTATTCATGCCATGTCCCTCATATCTTGCCCCCTAAGTTGTGTCTTCCTCCTTGACTTTTTCCCCTGCTTTTGCAACATCTGTGAGCTTAGTTTTGGCACCTTTTTGTCCTTTGCAATGCACCTGATATAAACCTAGGCCATTTTCTAAGAGTCACTAAATTTCCAAAATTTTTTTTTTTTTCTCCTCCAATTGCAATTCCTTTGATGTTGACACCTTTCCGGCGTGTTTGTAAGTCCTTGTTTTCTGTTTTGGCCTTCAGTGGGGATCAATTTTGGCAAGCTTTGCTGCATGTTCCTGCACTTGCTGGCGTATGGCCTGCCTGCTTTTTGATGGCTTTGACTTTGGGAAAGATTTTTTCTTTTTTTTTTCTTTTTTGTTTTAAGTATTCATTCCATGTCCCTCATATCTTTCCCCCTAATTTCTGTCTTCTTCCTTGACTTTTTCCCCTGCTTTTGCAACATCTGTGAGCTTAGTTTTGGCACCTTTTGGTCCTTTGTACTGCACCTGATATAAACCCAGGCCATTTTCTTAGAATCACTAACTTACCCAAATTTTCTTTTTTTCTCCTCCAATTGCAATTGCTTTGATGGTGTCTCCATTCCAGCATGTTTGTAAGTCCTTCTTTTCTGTTTTGGCCATCAGAGGTGATCAATGTTGGCAAGCTTTGCTGCATGTGCCTGCCATTGGTGGCGTATGGCCTGCCTGCATTTTGATGGCTTTGACTTTGGGAAAGATTTTTTATTTTTTTTTTTTATTATTTTAAGTATTCATGCCATGTCCCTCATATCTTGCCCCCTAAGTTGTGTCTTCCTCCTTGACTTTTTCCCCTGCTTTACAACACCTGTGAGGTTAGTTTTGGCATCTTTTGGTCCTTTGCACTGCACCTGATATAAACCCAGGCCATTTTCTTAGAATCACTAACTTACCCAAATTTTCTTTTTTTCTCAGAGAAATCGAATTCCTTTCCTGTTGTCTCCATTCCAGCGTGTTTGTAAGTCCTTCTTTTCTGTTTTTGCCTTCAGTGCGGAGCAATGTTGGCAAGCTTTGCTGCATGTGCCTGCCCTTGCTGGCATATGGCCTTCCTCCTGTTTGATGGCTTTGACTTTGGGAAAGATTTTTTCTTTTTTTTTTTTTATTACTGTAAGTATTCATGCCATGTCCCTCATATCTTGCCCCCTAAGTTGTGTCTTCCTCCTTGACTTTTTCCCCTGCTTTTGCAACATCTGTGAGCTTAGTTTTGGCATCTTTTGGTCCTTTGCACTGCACCTGATATAAAACCAGGCCATTTTCTTAGAATCACTAACTTACCCATATTGTAATTTTTTCTCAGAGAAATTGAATTCCTTTCCTGTTTTCTCCATTCCAGCGTGTTTGTAAGTCCTTCTTTTCTGTTTTGGCCTTCAGTGGGGATCAATTTTGGCAAGCTTTGCTGCATGTGCCTACCCTTGGTGGCCTATGGCATGCCTGCATTTTGATGGCTTTGACTTTGGGAAAGATTTTTTCTTATTTTTTTTTTTTTTATATTTTAAGTATTCATGCCATGTCCCTCATATCTTGCCCCCTAAGTTGTGTCTTCCTCCTTGACTTTTTCCCCTGCTTTTGCAACATCTGTGAGCTTAGTTATGGCACCTTTTGGTCCTTTTCAATGCAGCTGATTTCCTCACAGCCTATTTTTTGCAGAGACTAAAATTCCAGATTTTCTGCTTTTTTCAATTGCATTTCATTTGAACCTATCTCCTTTCCAGAGTGTTTGTAAGCCTTTCTTTTGGGATTCGCAAGATTCCTTTTCCCTTCCCGAAAGGAAATTTCATTTCCTTTCGGGAAGGGAAAAGGAATCTTGCGATTTCAATGGGGACCAATAGAGGAATCTTTGGTGCATGTCCCTGCACTTGATGGCAGGCCATGCCTTTTGATGGCTTTGACTTTGGGAAAGATTTTTTTCTTTTTTTGGTTGTTTTCTGAAGTGTTCATGCCATGTCCCTCATATCTTGCCCCCTAAGTTGTGTCTTCCTCCTTGACTTTTTCCCCTGCTTTTGCAACATCTGTGAGCTTAGTTTTGGCATCTTTTGGTCCTTTGCACTGCACCTGATATAAACCCAGGCCATTTTCTTAGAGTCACTAAATTTACCAAATTTTCTTTTTTTCTCCTCCAATTGCAATTCCTTTGATGCTGTCTCCATTCCAGCGTGTTTGTAGGTCCTTGTTTTCTGTTTTGGCCTTCAGTGGGGATCAATTTTGGCAAGCTTTCCTGCATGTGCCTGCCCTTGGTGGCATATGGCCTGCCTGCATTTTGATGGCTTTGACTTTGGGAAAGATTTTTCCTTTTTTTTTTTTTATTATTTTAAGTATTCATGCCATGTCCCTCATATCTTGCTCCCTACGTTGTGTCTTCCTCCTTCACTTTTTCCCCTGCTTTTGCAACATCTGTGAGCTTAGTTTTGGCATCTTTTGGTCCTTTGCAATGCAGCTGATTTCCTCACAGCCTATTTTTTAAAGAGACTAAAATTCCCAATTTTCTGCTTTTTTCAATTGCATTTCATTTGAACCTATCTCCTTTCCAGAGTGTTTGTAAGCCTTTCTTTTGGGATTCGCAAGATTCCTTTTCCCTTCCTGAAAGGAAATTTCATTTCCTTTCGGGAAGGGAAAAGGAATCTTGCGATTTCAATGGGGACCAATAGAGGAATCTTTGGTGCATGTCCCTGCACTTAATGGCAGGCCATGCTTTTTGATGGCTTTGACTTTGGGAAAGATTTTTTTCTTTTTTTGGTTGTTTTCTGAAGTGTTCATGCCATGTCCCTCATATCTTGCCCCCTAAGTTCTGTCTTCCTCCTTGACTTTTTCCCCTGCTTTTGCAACATCTGTGAGCTTAGTTTTGGCATCTTTTGGTCCTTTGCACTGCACCTGATATAAACCCAGGCAATTTTCTTAGAATCACTACATTTCCCAAATTTTCTTTTTTTCTCCTCCAATTGCAATTCCTTTGATGCTGTCTCCATTCCAGCGTTTTTGTAGGTCCTTCTTTTCTGTTTTGGCCTTCAGTGGGGATCAATTTTGGCAAGCTTTGCTGCATGTGCCTGCCCTTGGTGGCGTATGGCCTGCCTGCATTTTGATGGCTTTGACTTTGGGAAAGATTTTTTCTTTTTTTTTTTTTTTTATTATTTTAAGTATTCATGCCATGTCCCTCATAACATGCGCCCTAAGTTTTGTCTTCCTCCTTGACTTTTTCCCCTGCTTTTGCAACATCTGTGAGCTTAGTTTTGGCATCTTTTGGTCCTTTGCACTGCACCTGATATAAACCCAGGCCATTTTCTTAGAATCACTATCTTACCCAAATTTTCTTTTTTTCTCAGAGCTATTGAATTCCTTTCCTGTTGTCTCCATTCCAGCGTGTTTGTAAGTCCTTCTTTTCTGTTTTGGCCTTCAGTGGGGATCAATGTTGGCAAGCTTTGCTGCAGGTGCCTTCCCTTGCTGGCGTATGGCCTTCCTCCATTTTGATGGCTTTGACTTTGGGAAAGATTTTATCTTTTTTTTTTTTTTTTAATTGTAAGTATCCATGCCATGTCCCTCATATCTTGCCCCCTAAGTTGTGTCTTCCTCCTTGACTTTTTCCCCTGCTTTTGCAACATCTGTGAGCTTAGTTTTGGCACGTTTTAGTCCTTTGCAATGCAGCTGATTTCCTCACAGCCTATTTTTTGATAGAGACTAAAATTCCCAATTTTCTGCTTTTTTCAATTGCATTCCATTTGAACCTATCTCCTTTCCAGAGTGTTTGTAAGCCTTTCTTTTGGGATCTGCAAGATTCCTTTTCCCTTCCCGAAAGGAAATTTCATTTCCTTTCGGGAAGGGAAAAGGAATCTTGCGATTTCAATGGGGACCAATAGAGGAATCTTTGGTGCATGTCCCTGCACTTGATGGCAGGCCATGCCTTTTGATGGCTTTGACTTTGGGAAAGATTTTTTTCTTTTTTTGGTTGTTTTCTGAAGTGTTCATGCCATGTCCCTCATATCTTGCCCCCTAAGTTGTGTCTTCCTCCTTGACTTTTTCCCCTGCTTTTGCAACATCTGTGAGCTTAGTTTTGGCACCTTTTGGTCCTTTGCACTGCACCTGATAAAACCCCAGGCCATTTTCTTAGAGTCAGTAATTTCCCAAATTTTCTTTTTTTCTCCTCCAATTGCAATTCCTTTGATGTTGTCTCCATTCCAGCGTGTTTGTAGGTCCTTCTTTCCTGTTTTGGCCTTCAGTGGGGATCAATTTTGGCAAGCTTTGCTTCATGTGCTTGCCCTTGGTGGCGTATGGCCTTCCTCCATTTTGATGGCTTTGACTTTGGGAAAGATTTTTTCTTTTTTTTTTTTTTATTATTGTAACTATTCATGCCATGTCCCTCATATCTTGCCCCCTAAGTTGTGTCTTCCTCCTTGACTTTTTCCCCTGCTTTTGCATCATCTGTGAGCTTAGTTTTTGCATCTTTTGGTCCTTTGCACTGCACCTGATATAAACCCAGGCCATTTTCCTAGAGTCACTAAATTTCCAAAATTTTCTTTTGTCTCCACCAATTGCAATTCCTTTGATGCTGTCTCCATTCCAGCGTGTTTGTAAGTCCTTCTTTTCTGTTTTGGCCTTCAGTGGGGATCAATTTTGGCAAGCTTTGCTGCATGTTCCTGCCCTTGGTGGCGTATGGCCCGCCTGCATTTTGATGGGTTTGACTTTGGGAAAGATTTTTTCTTTTTTTTTTTTTTTTATTATTTTAAGTATTCATGCCATGTCCCTCATATCTTGCCCCCTAAGTTGTGTCTTCCTCCTTGACATTTTCCCCTGCTTTTGCAACATCTGTGAGCTTAGTTTTGGCATCTTTTGGTCCTTTGCACTGCACCTGATAAAACCCCAGGCCATTTTCTTAGAGTCACTAAATTTCCAAAATTTTCTTTTTTTCTCCTCCAATTGCAATTCCTTTGATGTTGACTCCTTTCCAGCGTGTTTGTAAGTCCTTCCTTTCTGTTTTGCCTTCAGTGGGGATCAATTTTGGCAAGCTTTGCTGCATGTGCCTGCCCTTGCTGGCGTATGGCCTGACTGCATTTTGATGGCTTTGACATTGGGAAAGATTTTTTCTTTTTTTTTTTTATTATTTTAAGTATTCATTCCATGTCCCTCATATCTTGCCCCCTAAGTTGTGTCTTCCTCCTTGACTTTTTCCCCTGCTTTTGCAACACCTGTGAGCTAAGTTTAGGCACCTTTTGGTCCTTTGCACTGCACCTGATATAAACCCAGACCATTTTCTTAGAGTCACTACATTTCCCAAATTTTCTTTTTTTCTCCTCCAATTGCAATTCTTTGATGTTGTCTCCATTCCAGCGTGTTTGTAAGTCCTTCATTTCTGTTTTGGCCTTCAGTGGGGATCAATGTTGGCAAGCTTTGCTGCATGTGCCTGCCCTTGGTGGCGTATGGCCTGCCTGCTTTTTGATGGCTTTGACTTTGGGAAAGATTTTTTCTTTTTTTTTTCTTTTTGTTTTAAGTATTCATGCCATGTCCCTCATATCTTTCCCCCTAAATTCTGTCTACCTCCTTGACTTTTTCCCCTGCTTTTGCAACATCTGTGAGCTTAGTTTTGGCATCTTTTGGTCCTTTGTACTGCACCTGATATAAACCCAGGCCATTTTCTTAGAATCACTAACTTACCCAAATTTTCTTTTTTTCTCCTCCAATTGCAATTGCTTTGATGGTGTCTCTATTCCAGCATGTTTGTAAGTCCTTCTTTTCTGTTTTGGCCTTAAGTGGGGATCAATTTTGGCAAGCTTTGCTGCATGTGCCTGCCCTTGGTGGCGTATGGCCTGCCTGCATTTTGATGGCTTTGACTTTGGGAAAGATTTTTTTCTTTTCTTTTTTTTTTTATTATTTTATGTATTCATGCCATGTCCCTCATATCTTGCCCCCTAAGTTGTGTCTTCCTCCTTGACTTTTTCCCCTGCTTTTGCAACATCTGTGAGCTTAGTTTTGGCACCTTTTTGTCCTTTGCAATGCACCTGATATAAACCTAGGCCATTTTCTTAGAGTCACTAAATTTCCCAAATTTTCTTTTTTTCTCAGAGAAATTGAATTCCTTTCCTGTTTTCTCCGTTCCAGCGTGTTTGTAAGTCCTTCTTTTCTGTTTTGGCCTTCAGTGGGGATCAATTTTGGCAAGCTTTGCTGCATGTTCCTGCCCTTGGTGGCGTATGGCCCGCCTGCATTTTGATGGGTTTGACTTTGGGAAAGATTTTTTCTTTTTTTTTTTTTTTTATTATTTTAAGTATTCATGCCATGTCCCTCATATCTTGCCCCCTAAGTTGTGTCTTCCTCCTTGACTTTTTCCCCTGCTTTTGCAACATCTTTGAGCTTAGTTTTTGCATCTTTTGTCTTTTGCACTGCACCTGATATAAACCCAGGCCATTTTCTAAGAGTCACTAAATTTCCAAAATTTTCTTTTTTTCTCCTCCAATTGCAATTCCTTTGATGTTGACACCTTTCCGGCGTGTTTGTAAGTCCTTGTTTTCTGTTTTGGCCTTCAGTGGGGATCAATTTTGGCAAGCTTTGCTGCATGTTCCTGCACTTGCTGGCGTATGGCCTGCCTGCTTTTTGATGGCTTTGACTTTGGGAAAGATTTTTTCTTTTTTTTTTCTTTTTTGTTTTAAGTATTCATTCCATGTCCCTCATATCTTTCCCCCTAATTTCTGTCTTCTTCCTTGACTTTTTCCCCTGCTTTTGCAACATCTGTGAGCTTAGTTTTGGCACCTTTTGGTCCTTTGTACTGCACCTGATATAAACCCAGGCCATTTTCTTAGAATCACTAACTTACCCAAATTTTCTTTTTTTCTCCTCCAATTGCAATTGCTTTGATGGTGTCTCCATTCCAGCATGTTTGTAAGTCCTTCTTTTCTGTTTTGGCCATCAGAGGTGATCAATGTTGGCAAGCTTTGCTGCATGTGCCTGCCATTGGTGGCGTATGGCCTGCCTGCATTTTGATGGCTTTGACTTTGGGAAAGATTTTTTATTTTTTTTTTTTATTATTTTAAGTATTCATGCCATGTCCCTCATATCTTGCCCCCTAAGTTGTGTCTTCCTCCTTGACTTTTTCCCCTGCTTTACAACACCTGTGAGGTTAGTTTTGGCATCTTTTGGTCCTTTGCACTGCACCTGATATAAACCCAGGCCATTTTCTTAGAATCACTAACTTACCCAAATTTTCTTTTTTTCTCAGAGAAATTGAATTCCTTTCCTGTTGTCTCCATTCCAGCGTGTTTGTAAGTCCTTCTTTTCTGTTTTTGCCTTCAGTGCGGAGCAATGTTGGCAAGCTTTGCTGCATGTGCCTGCCCTTGCTGGCATATGGCCTTCCTCCTGTTTGATGGCTTTGACTTTGGGAAAGATTTTTTCTTTTTTTTTTTTTATTACTGTAAGTATTCATGCCATGTCCCTCATATCTTGCCCCCTAAGTTGTGTCTTCCTCCTTGACTTTTTCCCCTGCTTTTGCAACATCTGTGAGCTTAGTTTTGGCATCTTTTGGTCCTTTGCACTGCACCTGATATAAAACCAGGCCATTTTCTTAGAATCACTAACTTACCCATATTGTAATTTTTTCTCAGAGAAATTGAATTCCTTTCCTGTTTTCTCCATTCCAGCGTGTTTGTAAGTCCTTCTTTTCTGTTTTGGCCTTCAGTGGGGATCAATTTTGGCAAGCTTTGCTGCATGTGCCTACCCTTGGTGGCCTATGGCATGCCTGCATTTTGATGGCTTTGACTTTGGGAAAGATTTTTTCTTATTTTTTTTTTTTTTATATTTTAAGTATTCATGCCATGTCCCTCATATCTTGCCCCCTAAGTTGTGTCTTCCTCCTTGACTTTTTCCCCTGCTTTTGCAACATCTGTGAGCTTAGTTATGGCACCTTTTGGTCCTTTTCAATGCAGCTGATTTCCTCACAGCCTATTTTTTGCAGAGACTAAAATTCCAGATTTTCTGCTTTTTTCAATTGCATTTCATTTGAACCTATCTCCTTTCCAGAGTGTTTGTAAGCCTTTCTTTTGGGATTCGCAAGATTCCTTTTCCCTTCCCGAAAGGAAATTTCATTTCCTTTCGGGAAGGGAAAAGGAATCTTGCGATTTCAATGGGGACCAATAGAGGAATCTTTGGTGCATGTCCCTGCACTTGATGGCAGGCCATGCCTTTTGATGGCTTTGACTTTGGGAAAGATTTTTTTCTTTTTTTGGTTGTTTTCTGAAGTGTTCATGCCATGTCCCTCATATCTTGCCCCCTAAGTTGTGTCTTCCTCCTTGACTTTTTCCCCTGCTTTTGCAACATCTGTGAGCTTAGTTTTGGCATCTTTTGGTCCTTTGCACTGCACCTGATATAAACCCAGGCCATTTTCTTAGAGTCACTAAATTTACCAAATTTTCTTTTTTTCTCCTCCAATTGCAATTCCTTTGATGCTGTCTCCATTCCAGCATGTTTGTAGGTCCTTGTTTTCTGTTTTGGCCTTCAGTGGGGATCAATTTTGGCAAGCTTTCCTGCATGTGCCTGCCCTTGGTGGCATATGGCCTGCCTGCATTTTGATGGCTTTGACTTTGGGAAAGATTTTTCCTTTTTTTTTTTTTATTATTTTAAGTATTCATGCCATGTCCCTCATATCTTGCTCCCTACGTTGTGTCTTCCTCCTTCACTTTTTCCCCTGCTTTTGCAACATCTGTGAGCTTAGTTTTGGCATCTTTTGGTCCTTTGCAATGCAGCTGATTTCCTCACAGCCTATTTTTTAAAGAGACTAAAATTCCCAATTTTCTGCTTTTTTCAATTGCATTTCATTTGAACCTATCTCCTTTCCAGAGTGTTTGTAAGCCTTTCTTTTGGGATTCGCAAGATTCCTTTTCCCTTCCTGAAAGGAAATTTCATTTCCTTTCGGGAAGGGAAAAGGAATCTTGCGATTTCAATGGGGACCAATAGAGGAATCTTTGGTGCATGTCCCTGCACTTAATGGCAGGCCATGCTTTTTGATGGCTTTGACTTTGGGAAAGATTTTTTTCTTTTTTTGGTTGTTTTCTGAAGTGTTCATGCCATGTCCCTCATATCTTGCCCCCTAAGTTCTGTCTTCCTCCTTGACTTTTTCCCCTGCTTTTGCAACATCTGTGAGCTTAGTTTTGGCATCTTTTGGTCCTTTGCACTGCACCTGATATAAACCCAGGCAATTTTCTTAGAATCACTACATTTCCCAAATTTTCTTTTTTTCTCCTCCAATTGCAATTCCTTTGATGCTGTCTCCATTCCAGCGTTTTTGTAGGTCCTTCTTTTCTGTTTTGGCCTTCAGTGGGGATCAATTTTGGCAAGCTTTGCTGCATGTGCCTGCCCTTGGTGGCGTATGGCCTGCCTGCATTTTGATGGCTTTGACTTTGGGAAAGATTTTTTCTTTTTTTTTTTTTTTTATTATTTTAAGTATTCATGCCATGTCCCTCATAACATGCGCCCTAAGTTTTGTCTTCCTCCTTGACTTTTTCCCCTGCTTTTGCAACATCTGTGAGCTTAGTTTTGGCATCTTTTGGTCCTTTGCACTGCACCTGATATAAACCCAGGCCATTTTCTTAGAATCACTATCTTACCCAAATTTTCTTTTTTTCTCAGAGCTATTGAATTCCTTTCCTGTTGTCTCCATTCCAGCGTGTTTGTAAGTCCTTCTTTTCTGTTTTGGCCTTCAGTGGGGATCAATGTTGGCAAGCTTTGCTGCAGGTGCCTTCCCTTGCTGGCGTATGGCCTTCCTCCATTTTGATGGCTTTGACTTTGGGAAAGATTTTATCTTTTTTTTTTTTTTTTAATTGTAAGTATCCATGCCATGTCCCTCATATCTTGCCCCCTAAGTTGTGTCTTCCTCCTTGACTTTTTCCCCTGCTTTTGCAACATCTGTGAGCTTAGTTTTGGCACGTTTTAGTCCTTTGCAATGCAGCTGATTTCCTCACAGCCTATTTTTTGATAGAGACTAAAATTCCCAATTTTCTGCTTTTTTCAATTGCATTCCATTTGAACCTATCTCCTTTCCAGAGTGTTTGTAAGCCTTTCTTTTGGGATCTGCAAGATTCCTTTTCCCTTCCCGAAAGGAAATTTCATTTCCTTTCGGGAAGGGAAAAGGAATCTTGCGATTTCAATGGGGACCAATAGAGGAATCTTTGGTGCATGTCCCTGCACTTGATGGCAGGCCATGCCTTTTGATGGCTTTGACTTTGGGAAAGATTTTTTTCTTTTTTTGGTTGTTTTCTGAAGTGTTCATGCCATGTCCCTCATATCTTGCCCCCTAAGTTGTGTCTTCCTCCTTGACTTTTTCCCCTGCTTTTGCAACATCTGTGAGCTTAGTTTTGGCACCTTTTGGTCCTTTGCACTGCACCTGATAAAACCCCAGGCCATTTTCTTAGAGTCAGTAATTTCCCAAATTTTCTTTTTTTCTCCTCCAATTGCAATTCCTTTGATGTTGTCTCCATTCCAGCGTGTTTGTAGGTCCTTCTTTCCTGTTTTGGCCTTCAGTGGGGATCAATTTTGGCAAGCTTTGCTTCATGTGCTTGCCCTTGGTGGCGTATGGCCTTCCTCCATTTTGATGGCTTTGACTTTGGGAAAGATTTTTTCTTTTTTTTTTTTTTATTATTGTAACTATTCATGCCATGTCCCTCATATCTTGCCCCCTAAGTTGTGTCTTCCTCCTTGACTTTTTCCCCTGCTTTTGCATCATCTGTGAGCTTAGTTTTTGCATCTTTTGGTCCTTTGCACTGCACCTGATATAAACCCAGGCCATTTTCCTAGAGTCACTAAATTTCCAAAATTTTCTTTTGTCTCCACCAATTGCAATTCCTTTGATGCTGTCTCCATTCCAGCGTGTTTGTAAGTCCTTCTTTTCTGTTTTGGCCTTCAGTGGGGATCAATTTTGGCAAGCTTTGCTGCATGTTCCTGCCCTTGGTGGCGTATGGCCCGCCTGCATTTTGATGGGTTTGACTTTGGGAAAGATTTTTTCTTTTTTTTTTTTTTTTATTATTTTAAGTATTCATGCCATGTCCCTCATATCTTGCCCCCTAAGTTGTGTCTTCCTCCTTGACATTTTCCCCTGCTTTTGCAACATCTGTGAGCTTAGTTTTGGCATCTTTTGGTCCTTTGCACTGCACCTGATAAAACCCCAGGCCATTTTCTTAGAGTCACTAAATTTCCAAAATTTTCTTTTTTTCTCCTCCAATTGCAATTCCTTTGATGTTGACTCCTTTCCAGCGTGTTTGTAAGTCCTTCCTTTCTGTTTTGCCTTCAGTGGGGATCAATTTTGGCAAGCTTTGCTGCATGTGCCTGCCCTTGCTGGCGTATGGCCTGACTGCATTTTGATGGCTTTGACATTGGGAAAGATTTTTTCTTTTTTTTTTTTATTATTTTAAGTATTCATTCCATGTCCCTCATATCTTGCCCCCTAAGTTGTGTCTTCCTCCTTGACTTTTTCCCCTGCTTTTGCAACACCTGTGAGCTAAGTTTAGGCACCTTTTGGTCCTTTGCACTGCACCTGATATAAACCCAGACCATTTTCTTAGAGTCACTACATTTCCCAAATTTTCTTTTTTTCTCCTCCAATTGCAATTCTTTGATGTTGTCTCCATTCCAGCGTGTTTGTAAGTCCTTCATTTCTGTTTTGGCCTTCAGTGGGGATCAATGTTGGCAAGCTTTGCTGCATGTGCCTGCCCTTGGTGGCGTATGGCCTGCCTGCTTTTTGATGGCTTTGACTTTGGGAAAGATTTTTTCTTTTTTTTTTTTTATTATTTTAAGTATTCATGCCATGTCCCTCATATCTTGCCCCCTAAGTTGTGTCTTCCTCCTTGACTTTTTCCCCTGCTTTTGCAACATCTGTGAGCTTAGTTTTGGCATCTTTTGGTCCTTTGCACTGCACCTGATATAAACCCAGGCCATTTTCTTAGAATCACTAACTTACCCAAATTTTCTTTTTTTCTCAGAGAAATTGAATTCCTTTCCTGTTGTCTCCATTCCAGCGTGTTTGTAAGTCCTTCTTTTCTGTTTTTGCCTTCAGTGCGCAGCAAAGTTGGCAAGCGTTGCTGCATGTGCCTGCCCTTGCTGGCATATGGCCTTCCTCGTGTTTGATGGCTTTGACTTTGGGAAAGATTTTTTCTTTTTTTTTTTTTTATTACTGTAAATATTCATGCCATGTCCCTCATATCTTGCCCCCTAAGTTGTGTCTTCCTCCTTGACTTTTTCCCCTGCTTTTGCAACATCTGTGAGCTTAGTTTTGGCACCTTTTGGTCCTTTGCAATGCAGCTGATTTCCTCACAGCCTATTTTTTGAAGAGACTAAAATTCCAGATTTTCTGCTTTTTTCAATTGCATTTCATTTGAACCTATCTCCTTTCCAGAGTGTTTGTAAGCCTTTCTTTTGGGATTCGCAAGATTCCTTTCCCCTTCCCGAAAGGAAATTTCATTTCCTTTCGGGAAGGGAAAAGGAATCTTGCGATTTCAATGGGGACCAATAGAGGAATCTTTGGTGCATGTCCCTGCACTTGATGGCAGGCCATGCCTTTTGATGGCTTTGACTTTGGGAAAGATTTTTTTCTTTTTTTGGTTGTTTTCTGAAGTGTTCATGCCATGTCCCTCATATCTTGCCCCCTAAGTTGTGTCTTCCTCCTTGACTTTTTCCCCTGCTTTTGCAACATCTGTGAGCTTAGTTTTGGCATCTTTTGGTCCTTTGCACTGCACCTGATATAAACCCAGGCCATTTTCTTAGAGTCACTAAATTTACCAAATTTTCTTTTTTTCTCCTCCAATTGCAATTCCTTTGATGCTGTCTCCATTCCAGCGTGTTTGTAGGTCCTTGTTTTCTGTTTTGGCTTTCAGTGGGGATCAATTTTGGCAAGCTTTCCTGCATGTGCCTGCCCTTGGTGGCATATGGCCTGCCTGCATTTTGATGGCTTTGACTTTGGGAAAGATTTTTTCTTTTTTTTTTTTTATTATTTTAAGTATTCATGCCATGTCCCTCACATCTTGCTCCCTAAGTTGTGTCTTCCTCCTTCACTTTTTCCCCTGCTTTTGCAACATCTGTGAGCTTAGTTTTGGCATCTTTTGGTCCTTTGCAATGCAGCTGATTTCCTCACAGCCTATTTTTTGAAGAGACTAAAATTCCAGATTTTCTGCTTTTTTCAATTGCATTTCATTTGAACCTATCTCCTTTCCAGAGTGTTTGTAAGCCTTTCTTTTGGGATTCGCAAGATTCCTTTTCCCTTCCTGAAAGGAAATTTCATTTCCTTTCGGGAAGGGAAAAGGAATCTTGTGATTTCAATGGGGACCAATAGAGGAATCTTTGGTGCATGTCCCTGCACTTGATGGCAGGCCATGCCTTTTGATGGCTTTGACTTTGGGAAAGATTTTTTCTTTTTTTTTTTTTCATTACTTTAAGTATTCATGCCATGTCCCTCATATCTTGCCCCCTAAGTTGTGTCTTCCTCCTTGACTTTTTCCCCTGCTTTTGCAACATCTGTGAGCTTAGTTTTGGCACCTTTTGGTCCTTTGCACTGCACCTGATATAAACCCAGGCCATTTTCTTAGAATCACTAACTTACCCAAATTTTCTTCTTTTCTCATAGAAATTGAATTCCATTCATGTTGTCTCCATTCCAGCGTGTTTGTAAGTCCTTCTTTTCTGTTTTGGCCTTCAGTGGGGATCAATTTTGGCAATCTTTGCTTCATGAGCCTGCCCTTGGTGGCGTATGGCCTGCCTGTATTTTGATGGCTTTGACTTTTGGAAAGATTTTTTCTTTTTTTTTTTTTTTTATTATTTTAAGTATTCATGCCATGTCCCGCATATCTTGCCCCCTAAGTTGTGTCTTCCTCCTTGACTTTTTCTCCTGCTTTTGCAACATCTGTGAGCTTAGTTTTGGCACGTTTTAGTCCTTTGCAATGCAGCTGATTTCCTCACAGCCTATTTTTTGATAGAGACTAAAATTCCCAATTTTCTGCTTTTTTCAATTGCATTCCATTTGAACCTATCTCCTTTCCAGAGTGTTTGTAAGCCTTTCTTTTGGGATCCGCAAGATTCCTTTTCCCTTCCCGAAAGGAAATTTCATTTCCTTTCGGGAAGGTAAAAGGAATCTTGCGATTTCAATGGGGACCAATAGAGGAATCTTTGGTGCATGTCCCTGCACTTCATGGCAGGCCATGCCTTTTGATGGCTCTGACTTTGGGAAAGATTTTTTTCTTTTTTTGGTTGTTTTCTGAAGTGTTCATGCCATGTCCCTCATATCTTGCCACCTAAGTTCTGTCTTCCTCCTTGACTTTTTCCCCTGCTTTTGCAACATCTGTGAGCTTAGTTTTGGCATCTTTTGGTCCTTTGCACTGCACCTGATATAAACCCAGGCCATTTTCTTAGAGTCACTAAATTTCCAAAATTTTCTTTTTTTCTCCTCCAATTGCAATTCCTTTGATGTTGACACCTTTCCAGCGTGTTTGTAGGTCCTTCTTTTCTGTTTTGGCCTTCAGTGGGGATCAATTTTGGAAAGCTTTGCTGCATGTGCCTGCCCTTGGTGGCATATGGCCTGCCTGCATTTTGATGGCTTTGACTTTGGGAAAGATTTTTTCTTTTTTTTTTTTTTATTATTTTAAGTATTCATTCCATGTCCCTCATATCTTGCTCCCTAAGTTGTGTCTTCCTCCTTGACTTTTGCCCCTGCTTTTGCAACATCTGTGAGCTTAGTTTTGGCATCTTTTCGTCCTTTGTACTGCACCTGATATAAACCCAGGCCATTTTCTTAGAATCACTAACTTACCCAAATTTTTTTCTCATAGAAATTCAATTCCTTTCATGTTGTCTCCATTCCAGCTTGTTTGTAAGTCCTTCTTTTCTGTTTTGGCCTTCTGTGTGGATCAATTTTGGCAAGCTTTGCTGCATGTGCCTGCCCTTGGTGGCATATGGCCTGACTGCATTTTGATGGCTTTGACTTTGGGAAAGATTTTTTTCTTTTTTTTTTTTTTTTTATTATTTTAAGTATTCATGCCATGTCCCTAATATCTTGCCCCCTAAGTTGTGTCTTCCTCCTTGACGTTTTCCCCTGCTTTTGCAACATCTGTGAGCTTAGTTTTGGCACCTTTTGGTCCTTTGCACTGCACCTGACATAAACCCAGGCCATTTTCTTAGAATCACTAACTTACCCAAATTTACTTTTTTTCTCCTCCAATTGCAATTCCTTTGATGTTGTCTCCATTCCAGCGTGTTTGTAAGTCCTTCTTTTCTGTTTTGGCCTTCAGTGGGGATCAATTTTGGCAAGCTGTGCTGCATGTTCCTGCACTTTCTGGCGTATGGCCTGCCTGCATTTTGCTGGCTTTGAGTTTGGGAAAGATTTTTTCTTTTTTTTTTTTTTTAATATTTCAAGTATTCATGCCATGTCCCTCATATCTTGCTCCCTAAGTTGTGTCTTCCTCCTTGACTTTTTCCTCTGCTTTTACAACCTCTGTGAGCTTAGTTTTGGCATCTTTTGGTCCTTTGCACTGCACCTGATAAAACCCCAGGCCACTTTCTAAGCGTCACTAAATTTCCCAAATTTTCTTTTTTTCTCAGAGATATTGAATTCCTTTCCTGTTGTCTCCATTCCAGCGTGTTTGTAAGTCCTTCTTTTCTGTTTTGGCCTTCAGTGGGGATCAATGTTGGCAAGCTTTACTGCATGTGCCTTCCCTTGCTGGCGTATGGCCTTCCTCCATTTTGATGGCTTTGACTTTGGGAAAGATTTTTTCTTTTTTTTTTTTTTATTATTGTAAGTATCCATGCCATGTCCCTCATATCTTGCCCCCTAAGTTGTGTCTTCCTCCTTGACTTTTTCCCCTGCTTTTGCAACATCTGTGAGCTTAGTTTTGGCACGTTTTAGTCCTTTGCAATGCAGCTGATTTCCTCACAGCCTATTTTTTGATAGAGACTAAAATTCCCAATTTTCTGCTTTTTTCAATTGCATTCCATTTGAACCTATCTCCTTTCCAGAGTGTTTGTAAGCCTTTCTTTAGGGATCCGCAAGATTCCTTTTCCCTTCCCGAAAG
Source organism: Artemisiospiza belli (assembly GCA_021963965.1). NCBI lineage: Eukaryota > Metazoa > Chordata > Aves > Passeriformes > Passerellidae > Artemisiospiza > Artemisiospiza belli. The sequence continues at coordinate 24,990 of JAKDEW010000512.1, read as the reverse complement.
GAAATTTAATTTCCTTTCGGGAAGGGAAAAGGAATCTTGCGATTTCAATGGGGACCAATAGAGGAATCTTTGGTGCATGTCCCTGCACTTGATGGCAGGCCATGCCTTTTGATGGCTTTGACTTTGGGAAAGATTTTTTTCTTTTTTTGGTTGTTTTCTGAAGTGTTCATGCCATGTCCCTCATATCTTGCCCCCTAAGTTGTGTCTTCCTCCTTGACTTTTTCCCCTGCTTTTGCAACATCTGTGAGCTTAGTTTTGGCACCTTTTGGTCCTTTGCAATGCACCTGATATAAACCCAGGCCATTTTTTTAGAGTCAGTAATTTCCCAAATTTTCTTTTTTTCTCCTCCAATTGCAATTCCTTTGATGTTGTCTCCATTCCAGCGTGTTTGTAGGTCCTTCTTTCCTGTTTTGGCCTTCAGTGGGCATCAATTTTGGCAAGCTTTGCTTCATGTGCTTGCCCTTGGTGGCGTATGGCCTTCCTCCATTTTGATGGCTTTGACTTTGGGAAAGATTTTTTCTTTTTTTTTTTTATTATTGTAACTATTCATGCCATGTCCCTCATATCTTGCCCCCTAAGTTGTGTCTTCCTCCTTGACTTTTTCCCCTGCATTTGCATCATCTATGAGCTTAGTTTTTGCATCTTTTGGTCCTTTGCACTGCACCTGATATAAACCCAGGCCATTTTCCTAGAGTCACTAAATTTCCAAAATTTTCTTTTGTCTCCACCAATTGCAATTCCTTTGATGCTGTCTCCATTCCAGCGTGTTTGTAAGTCCTTCTTTTCTGTTTTGGCCTTCAGTGGGGATCAATTTTGGCAAGCTTTGCTGCATGTGCCTGCCCTTGGTGGCGTATGGCCCGCCTGCATTTTGATGGCTTTGACTTTGGGAAAGATTTTTTCTTTTTTTTTTTTTTTATTATTTTAAGTATTCATGCCATGTCCCTCATATCTTGCCCCCTAAGTTGTGTCTTCCTCCTTGACATTTTCCCCTGCTTTTGCAACATCTGTGAGCTTAGTTTTGGCATCTTTTGGTCCTTTGTACTGCACCAGATATAAACCCAGGCCATTTTCTTAGAATCACTAACTTACCCAAATTTTCTTTTTTTCTCCTCCAATTGCAATTCCTTTGATGTTGACTCCTTTCCAGCATGTTTGTAAGTCCTTCTTTTCTGTTTTGGCCTTCAGTGGGGATCAATGTTGGCAAGCTTTGCTGCATGTGCCTGCACTTGCTGGCGTATGGCCTGCCTGCATTTTGATGGCTTTGACTTTGGGAAAGATTTTTTCTTTTTTTTTTTTTTGTTATTGTAAGTATTCATGCCATGTCCCTCATATCTTGCCCCCTAAGTTGTGTCTTCCTCCTTGACTTTTTCCCCTGCTTTTGCAACATCTGTGAGCTTAGTTTTGGCACCTTTTAGTCCTTTGCAATGCAGCTGATTTCCTCACAGCCTATTTTTTGAAGAGACTAAAATTCCGGATTTTCTGCTTTTTTCAATTGCATTTCATTTGAACCTATCTCCTTTCCAGCGTGTTTTTAAGTTCTTTTGGGATCCGCAAGATTCCTTTTCTCTTCTCGAAAGGAAATTTCATTTCCTTTCGAGAAGTGAAAAGGAATCTTGCGATTTCAATGGGGACCAATAGAGGAATCTTTGCTGCATGTCCCTGCACTTGATGGCAGGCCATGCCTTTTGATGGCTTTTACTTTGGGAAAGATTTTTTTCTTTTTTTGGTTTTTTTCTGAAGTGTTCATGCCATGTCACTCATATCTTGCCCCCTAAGTTGTGTCTTCCTCCTTGACTTTTTCCCCTGCTTTTGCAACACCTGTGAGCTTAGTTTTGGCACCTTCTGGTCCTTTGCACTGCACCTGATATAAACCCAGGCCATTTTCTTAGAGTCACTACATTTCCCAAATTTTCTTTTTTTCTCCTCCAATTGCAATTCCTTTGATGTTGTCTCCATTCCAGCGTATTTGTAAGTCCTTCTTTTCTGTTTTGGCCTTCAGTGGGCATCAATTTTGGCAAGCTTTGCTGCATGTGCCTGCCCTTGGTGGCGTATGGCCTGCCTGCATTTTGATCGGCTTTGACTTTGGGAAAGATTTTTTCTTTTTTTTTTTTTTATTATTTTAAGTATTCAGGCCATGTTCCTCATATCTTGCCCCCTAAGATGTGTCTTCCTCCTTGACTTTTTCCCCTGCTTTTGCAACATCTGTGAGCTTAGTTTTGGCATCTTTTGGTCCTTTGCACTGCACCTGATATAAACCCAGGCCATTTTCTTAGAATCACTAACTTACCCAAATTTTCTTTTTTTTCTCAGAGAAATTGAATTCCTTTCCTGTTTTCCTCCGTTCCAGCGTGTTTGTAAGTCCTTCTTTTCTGTTTTGGCCTTCAGTGGGGATCAATTTTGGCAAGCTTTGCTGCATGTTCCTGCACTTGCTGGCGTATGGCCTGCCTGCATTTTGATGGCTTTGACTTTGGGAAAGATTTTTTCTTTTTTTTTTTTTGTTATTGTAAGTATTCATGCCATGTCCCTCATATCTTGCCCCCTAAGTTGTGTCTTCCTCCTTGACTTTTTCCCCTGCTTTTGCAACATCTGTGAGCTTAGTTTTGGCATCTTTTGGTCCTTTGCACTGCACCTGATATAAACCCAGGCCATTTTCTTAGAGTCACTAAATTTCCCAAATTTTTCTTTTTTTCTCCTCCAATTGCAATTCCTTTGATGTTGACTCCTTTCCAGCGTGTTTGTAAGTCCTTCTTTTCTGTTTTGGCCTTCAGTGGGGATCAATGTTGGCAAGCTTTGCTGCATGTGCCTGCCCTTGGTGGCGTATGGCCTGCCTGCATTTTGATGGCTTTGACTTTGGGAAAGATTTTTTTTTTTTTTTTCCTTTTTTTTTAAGTATTCATGCCATGTCCCCTCATATCTTTCCCACTAAGTTCTGTCTTCCTCCTTGACTTTTTCCCCTGCTTTTGCAACATCTGTGAGCTTAGTTTTTGCATCTTTTGGTCCTTTGCACTGCACCTGATATAAACCCAGTCCATTTTCTAAGAGTCGCTAAATTTCCCAAATTTTCTTTTTTTCTCTCCAATTGCAATTCCTTTGATGTTGACTCCTTTCTAGCGTGTTTGTAAGTCCTTCGTTTCTGTTTTGGCCTTCAGTGGGGATCAATTTTGGCAAGCTTTGCTGCATGTGCCTGCCCTTGGTGGCATATGGCCTGCCTGCATTTTGATGGCTTTGACTTTGGGAAAGATTTTTTTCTTTTCTTTTTTTTTTTATTATTTTATGTATTCATGCCATGTCCCTCATATCTTGCCCCCCTAAGTTGTGTCTTCCTCCTTGACTTTTTCCCCTGCTTTTGCAACATCTGTGAGCTTAGTTTTGGCACCTTTTGGTCCTTTGCAATGCACCTGATATAAACCCAGGCCATTTTCTTAGAGTCACTAAATTTCCCAAATTTTCTTTTTTTCTCAGAGAAATTGAATTCCTTTCCTGTTTTCCTCCGTTCCAGCGTGTTTGTAAGTCCTTCTTTTCTGTTTTGGCCTTCAGTGGGGATCAATTTTGGCAAGCTTTGCTGCATGTGCCTGCCCTGGTGGCGTATGGCCCGCCTGCATTTTGATGGGTTTGACTTTGGGAAAGATTTTTTCTATTTTTTTTTTTATTATTATTTTAAGTATTCATGCCATGTCCCTCATATCTTGCCCCCTAAGTTGTGTCTTCCTCCTTGACTTTTTCCCCTGCTTTTGCAACATCTTTGAGCTTAGTTTTTGCATCTTTTGTCTTTTGCACTGCACCTGATATAAACCCAGGCCATTTTCTAAGAGTCACTAAATTTCCAAAATTTTCTTTTTTTCTCCTCCAATTGCAATTCCTTTGATGTTGACACCTTTCCAGCGTGTTTGTAAGTCCTTCTTTTCTGTTTTGGCCTTCAGTGAGGATCAATTTTGGCAAGCTTTGCTGCATGTTCCTGCACTTGCTGGCGTATGGCCTGCCTGCTTTTTGATGGCTTTGACTTTGGGAAAGATTTTTTCTTTTTTTTTTCTTTTTTGTTTTAAGTATTCATTCCATGTCCCTCATATCTTGCCCCCTAAGTTGTGTCTTCCTCCTTGACTTTTTCCCCTGCTTTTGCAACATCTGTGAGCTTAGTTTTGGCACCTTTTGGTCCTTTGCAATGCACCTGATATAAACCCAGGCCATTTTCTTAGAGTCACTAAATTTCCCAAATTTTCTTTTTTTCTCAGAGAAATTGAATTCTTTTCCTGTTTTCTCCGTTCCAGCGTGTTTGTAAGTCCTTCTTTTCTGTTTTGGCCTTCAGTGGGGATCAATTTTGGCAAGCTTTGCTGCATGTGCCTGCCCTTGGTGGCGTATGGCCCGCCTGCATTTTGATGGGTTTGACTTTGGGAAAGATTTTTTTCTATTTTTTTTTTTTATTATTATTTTAAGTATTCATGCCATGTCCCTCATATCTTGCCCCCTAAGTTGTGTCTTCCTCCTTGACTTTTTCCCCTGCTTTTGCAACATCTTTGAGCTTAGTTTTTGCATCTTTTGTCTTTTGCACTGCACCTGATATAAACCCAGGCCATTTTCTAAGAGTCACTAAATTTCCAAAATTTTCTTTTTTTCTCCTCCAATTGCAATTCCTTTGATGTTGACACCTTTCCAGCGTGTTTGTAAGTCCTTCTTTTCTGTTTTGGCCTTCAGTGAGGATCAATTTTGGCAAGCTTTGCTGCATGTTCCTGCACTTGCTGGCGTATGGCCTGCCTGCTTTTTTATGGCTTTGACTTTGGGAAAGATTTTTTCTTTTTTTTTTCTTTTTTGTTTTAAGTATTCATTCCATGTCCCTCATATCTTGCCCCCCTAAGTTGTGTCTTCCTCCTTGACTTTTTCCCCTGCTTTACAACACCTGTGAGCTTAGTTTTGGCATCTTTTGGTCCTTTGCACTGCACCTGATATAAACCCAGGCCATTTTCTTAGAATCACTAACTTACCCAAATTTTCTTTTTTTCTCAGAGAAATTGAATTCCTTTCCTGTTGTCTCCATTCCAGCGTGTTTGTAAGTCCTTCCTTTCTGTTTTGCCTTCAGTGGGGATCAATTTTGGCAAGCTTTGCTGCATGTGCCCGCCCTTGCTGGCGTATGGCCTGACTGCATTTTGATGGCTTTGACATTGGGAAAGATTTTTTCTTTTTTTTTTTTATTATTTTAAGTATTCATGCCATGTCCCTCATATCTTGCCCCCTAAGTTGTGTCTTCCTCCTTGACTTTTTCCCCTGCTTTTGCAACACCTGTGAGCTAAGTTTAGGCACCTTTTGGTCCTTTGCACTGCACCTGATATAAACCCAGACCATTTTCTTAGAGTCACTACATTTCCCAAATTTTCTTTTTTTCTCCTCCAATTGCAATTCTTTGATGTTGTCTCCATTCCAGCGTGTTTGTAAGTCCTTCATTTCTGTTTTGGCCTTCAGTGGGGATCAATGTTGGCAAGCTTTGCTGCATGTGCCTGCCCTTGGTGGCGTATGGCCTGCCTGCTTTTTGATGGCTTTGACTTTGGGAAAGATTTTTTCTTTTTTTTTTTTTATTATTTTAAGTATTCATGCCATGTCCCTCATATCTTGCCCCCTAAGTTGTGTCTTCCTCCTTGACTTTTTCCCCTGCTTTACAACATCTGTGAGGTTAGTTTTGGCACCTTTTGGTCCTTTGCACTGCACCTGATATAAACCCAGGCCATTTTCTTAGAGTCACTAAATTTCCCAAACTTTCTTTTTTTCTCAGAGAAATTGAATTCCTTGCCTGTTGTCTCCATTCCAGCCTGTTTGTAAGTCCTTCTTTTCTGTTTTTGCCTTCAGTGCGGAGCAAAGTTGGCAAGCTTTGCTGCATGTGCCTGCCCTTGGTGGCGTATGGCCTGCCTGCATTTTGATGGCTTTGACTTTGGGAAAGATTTTTTCTTTTTTTTTTTTTTATTACTGTAAGTATTCATGCCATGTCCCTCATATCTTGCCCCCTAAGTTGTGTCTTCCTCCTTGACTTTTTCCCATGCTTTTGCAACATCTGTGAGCTTAGTTATGGCACCTTTTGGTCCTTTGCAATGCAGCTGATTTCCTCACAGCCTATTTTTTGAAGAGACTAAAATTCCAGATTTTCTGCTTTTTTCAATTGCATTTCATTTGAACCTATCTCCTTTCCAGAGTGTTTGTAAGCCTTTCTTTTGGGATTCGCAAGATTCCTTTCCCCTTCCCGAAAGGAAATTTCATTTCCTTTCGGGAAGGGAAAAGGAATCTTGCGATTTCAATGGGGACCAATAGAGGAATCTTTGGTGCATGTCCCTGCACTTGATGGCAGGCCATGCCTTTTGATGGCTTTGACTTTGGGAAAGATTTTTTTCTTTTTTTGGTTGTTTTCTGAAGTGTTCATGCCATGTCCCTCATATCTTGCCCCCTAAGTTGTGTCTTCCTCCTTGACTTTTTCCCCTGCTTTTGCAACATCTGTGAGCTTAGTTTTGGCATCTTTTGGTCCTTTGCACTGCACCTGATATAAACCCAGGCCATTTTCTTAGAGTCACTAAATTTACCAAATTTTCTTTTTTTCTCCTCCAATTGCAATTCCTTTGATGCTGTCTCCATTCCAGCATGTTTGTAGGTCCTTGTTTTCTGTTTTGGCCTTCAGTGGGGATCAATTTTGGCAAGCTTTCCTGCATGTGCCTGCCCTTGGTGGCATATGGCCTGCCTGCATTTTGATGGCTTTGACTTTGGGAAAGATTTTTTCTTTTTTTTTTTTTTTTTATTATTTTAAGTATTCATGCCATGTCCCTCATATCTTGCTCCCTAAGTTGTGTCTTCCTCCTTCACTTTTTCCCCTGCTTTTGCAACATCTGTGAGCTTAGTTTTGGCATCTTTTGGTCCTTTGCAATGCAGCTGATTTCCTCACAGCCTATTTTTTAAAGAGACTAAAATTCCCAATTTTCTGCTTTTTTCAATTGCATTTCATTTGAACCTATCTCCTTTCCAGAGTGTTTGTAAGCCTTTCTTTTGGGATTCGCAAGATTCCTTTTCCCTTCCCGAAAGGAAATTTCATTTCCTTTCGGGAAGGGAAAAGGAATCTTGCGATTTCAATGGGGACCAATAGAGGAATCTTTGGTGCATGTCCCTGCACTTGATGGCAGGCCATGCCTTTTGATGGCTTTGACTTTGGGAAAGATTTTTTTCTTTTTTTGGCTGTTTTCTGAAGTGTTCATGCCATGTCCCTCATATCTTGCCCCCTAAGTTGTGTCTTCCTCCTTGACTTTTTCCCCTGCTTTTGCAACATCTGTGAGCTTAGTTTTGGCATCTTTTGGTCCTTTTCACTGCACCTGATATAAACCCAGGCCATTTTCTTAGAATCACTACATTTCCCAAATTTTCTTTTTTTCTCCTCCAATTGCAATTCCTTTGATGCTGTCTCCATTCCAGCGTGTTTGTAGGTCCTTCTTTTCTGTTTTGGCCTTCAGTGGGGATCAATTTTGGCAAGCTTTGCTGCATGTGCCTGCCCTTGGTGGCATATGGCCTGCCTGCATTTTGATGGCTTTGACTTTGGGAAAGATTTTTTCTTTTTTTTTTTTTTATTATTTTAAGTATTCATTCCATGTCCCTCATATCTTGCTCCCTAAGTTGTGTCTTCCTCCTTGACTTTTGCCCCTGCTTTTGCAACATCTGTGAGCTTAGTTTTGGCATCTTTTCGTCCTTTGTACTGCACCTGATATAAACCCAGGCCATTTTCTTAGAATCACTAACTTACCCAAATTTTTTTCTCATAGAAATTCAATTCCTTTCATGTTGTCTCCATTCCAGCTTGTTTGTAAGTCCTTCTTTTCTGTTTTGGCCTTCTGTGTGGATCAATTTTGGCAAGCTTTGCTGCATGTGCCTGCCCTTGGTGGCATATGGCCTGACTGCATTTTGATGGCTTTGACTTTGGGAAAGATTTTTTTTCTTTTTTTTTTATTTTTTATTATTTTAAGTATTCATGCCATGTCCCTAATATCTTGCCCCCTAAGTTGTGTCTTCCTCCTTGACGTTTTCCCCTGCTTTTGCAACATCTGTGAGCTTAGTTTTGGCACCTTTTGGTCCTTTGCACTGCACCTGACATAAACCCAGGCCATTTTCTTAGAATCACTAACTTACCCAAATTTACTTTTTTTCTCCTCCAATTGCAATTCCTTTGATGTTGTCTCCATTCCAGCGTGTTTGTAAGTCCTTCTTTTCTGTTTTGGCCTTCAGTGGGGATCAATTTTGGCAAGCTGTGCTGCATGTTCCTGCACTTTCTGGCGTATGGCCTGCCTGCATTTTGCTGGCTTTGAGTTTGGGAAAGATTTTTTCTTTTTTTTTTTTTTTTAATATTTCAAGTATTCATGCCATGTCCCTCATATCTTGCTCCCTAAGTTGTGTCTTCCTCCTTGACTTTTTCCTCTGCTTTTACAACCTCTGTGAGCTTAGTTTTGGCATCTTTTGGTCCTTTGCACTGCACCTGATAAAACCCCAGGCCACTTTCTAAGCGTCACTAAATTTCCCAAATTTTCTTTTTTTCTCAGAGATATTGAATTCCTTTCCTGTTGTCTCCATTCCAGCGTGTTTGTAAGTCCTTCTTTTCTGTTTTGGCCTTCAGTGGGGATCAATGTTGGCAAGCTTTACTGCATGTGCCTTCCCTTGCTGGCGTATGGCCTTCCTCCATTTTGATGGCTTTGACTTTGGGAAAGATTTTTTCTTTTTTTTTTTTTGTTATTGTAAGTATCCATGCCATGTCCCTCATATCTTGCCCCCTAAGTTGTGTCTTCCTCCTTGACTTTTTCCCCTGCTTTTGCAACATCTGTGAGCTTAGTTTTGGCACGTTTTAGTCCTTTGCAATGCAGCTGATTTCCTCACAGCCTATTTTTTGATAGAGACTAAAATTCCCAATTTTCTGCTTTTTTCAATTGCATTCCATTTGAACCTATCTCCTTTCCAGAGTGTTTGTAAGCCTTTCTTTAGGGATCCGCAAGATTCCTTTTCCCTTCCCGAAAGGAAATTTAATTTCCTTTCGGGAAGGGAAAAGGAATCTTGCGATTTCAATGGGGACCAATAGAGGAATCTTTGGTGCATGTCCCTGCACTTGATGGCAGGCCATGCCTTTTGATGGCTTTGACTTTGGGAAAGATTTTTTTCTTTTTTTGGTTGTTTTCTGAAGTGTTCATGCCATGTCCCTCATATCTTGCCCCCTAAGTTGTGTCTTCCTCCTTGACTTTTTCCCCTGCTTTTGCAACATCTGTGAGCTTAGTTTTGGCACCTTTTGGTCCTTTGCAATGCACCTGATATAAACCCAGGCCATTTTTTTAGAGTCAGTAATTTCCCAAATTTTCTTTTTTTCTCCTCCAATTGCAATTCCTTTGATGTTGTCTCCATTCCAGCGTGTTTGTAGGTCCTTCTTTCCTGTTTTGGCCTTCAGTGGGCATCAATTTTGGCAAGCTTTGCTTCATGTTCCTGCCCTTGGTGGCGTATGGCCCGCCTGCATTTTGATGGCTTTGACTTTGGGAAAGATTTTTTCTTTTTTTTTTTTATTATTGTAACTATTCATGCCATGTCCCTCATATCTTGCCCCCTAAGTTGTGTCTTCCTCCTTGACTTTTTCCCCTGCATTTGCATCATCTGTGAGCTTAGTTTTTGCATCTTTTGGTCCTTTGCACTGCACCTGATATAAACCCAGGCCATTTTCCTAGAGTCACTAAATTTCCAAAATTTTCTTTTGTCTCCACCAATTGCAATTCCTTTGATGCTGTCTCCATTCCAGCGTGTTTGTAAGTCCTTCTTTTCTGTTTTGGCCTTCAGTGGGGATCAATTTTGGCAAGCTTTGCTGCATGTGCCTGCCCTTGGTGGCGTATGGCCCGCCTGCATTTTGATGGCTTTGACTTTGGGAAAGATTTTTTCTTTTTTTTTTTTTTTTATTATTTTAAGTATTCATGCCATGTCCCTCATATCTTGCCCCCTAAGTTGTGTCTTCCTCCTTGACATTTTCCCCTGCTTTTGCAACATCTGTGAGCTTAGTTTTGGCATCTTTTGGTCCTTTGTACTGCACCAGATATAAACCCAGGCCATTTTCTTAGAATCACTAACTTACCCAAATTTTCTTTTTTTCTCCTCCAATTGCAATTCCTTTGATGTTGACTCCTTTCCAGCATGTTTGTAAGTCCTTCTTTTCTGTTTTGGCCTTCAGTGGGGATCAATGTTGGCAAGCTTTGCTGCATGTGCCTGCACTTGCTGGCGTATGGCCTGCCTGCATTTTGATGGCTTTGACTTTGGGAAAGATTTTTTCTTTTTTTTTTTTTGTTATTGTAAGTATTCATGCCATGTCCCTCATATCTTGCCCCCTAAGTTGTGTCTTCCTCCTTGACTTTTTCCCCTGCTTTTGCAACATCTGTGAGCTTAGTTTTGGCACCTTTTAGTCCTTTGCAATGCAGCTGATTTCCTCACAGCCTATTTTTTGAAGAGACTAAAATTCCGGATTTTCTGCTTTTTTCAATTGCATTTCATTTGAACCTATCTCCTTTCCAGCGTGTTTTTAAGCCTTTCTTTTGGGATCCGCAAGATTCCTTTTCTCTTCTCGAAAGGAAATTTCATTTCCTTTCGAGAAGTGAAAAGGAATCTTGCGATTTCAATGGGGACCAATAGAGGAATCTTTGGTGCATGTCCCTGCACTTGATGGCAGGCCATGCCTTTTGATGGCTTTTACTTTGGGAAAGATTTTTTTCTTTTTTTGGTTTTTTTCTGAAGTGTTCATGCCATGTCACTCATATCTTGCCCCCTAAGTTGTGTCTTCCTCCTTGACTTTTTCCCCTGCTTTTGCAACACCTGTGAGCTTAGTTTTGGCACCTTCTGGTCCTTTGCACTGCACCTGATATAAACCCAGGCCATTTTCTTAGAGTCACTACATTTCCCAAATTTTCTTTTTTTCTCCTCCAATTGCAATTCCTTTGATGTTGTCTCCATTCCAGCGTATTTGTAAGTCCTTCTTTTCTGTTTTGGCCTTCAGTGGGCATCAATTTTGGCAAGCTTTGCTGCATGTGCCTGCCCTTGGTGGCGTATGGCCTGCCTGCATTTTGATGGCTTTGACTTTGGGAAAGATTTTTTCTTTTTTTTTTTTTTATTATTTTAAGTATTCATGCCATGTTCCTCATATCTTGCCCCCTAAGATGTGTCTTCCTCCTTGACTTTTTCCCCTGCTTTTGCAACATCTGTGAGCTTAGTTTTGGCATCTTTTGGTCCTTTGCACTGCACCTGATATAAACCCAGGCCATTTTCTTAGAATGACTAACTTACCCAAATTTTCTTTTTTTCTCAGAGAAATTGAATTCCTTTCCTGTTTTCTCCGTTCCAGCGTGTTTGTAAGTCCTTCTTTTCTGTTTTGGCCTTCAGTGGGGATCAATTTTGGCAAGCTTTGCTGCATGTGCCTGCACTTGCTGGCGTATGGCCTGCCTGCATTTTGATGGCTTTGACTTTGGGAAAGATTTTTTCTTTTTTTTTTTTTGTTATTGTAAGTATTCATGCCATGTCCCTCATATCTTGCCCCCTAAGTTGTGTCTTCCTCCTTGACTTTTTCCCCTGCTTTTGCAACATCTGTGAGCTTAGTTTTGGCATCTTTTGGTCCTTTGCACTGCACCTGATATAAACCCAGGCCATTTTCTTAGAGTCACTAAATTTCCCAAATTTTCTTTTTTTCTCCTCCAATTGCAATTCCTTTGATGTTGACTCCTTTCCAGCGTGTTTGTAAGTCCTTCTTTTCTGTTTTGGCCTTCAGTGGGGATCAATGTTGGCAAGCTTTGCTGCATGTGCCTGCCCTTGGTGGCGTATGGCCTGCCTGCATTTTGATGGCTTTGACTTTGGGAAAGATTTTTTTTTTTTTTCCTTTTTTTTTAAGTATTCATGCCATGTCCCTCATATCTTTCCCACTAAGTTCTGTCTTCCTCCTTGACTTTTTCCCCTGCTTTTGCAACATCTGTGAGCTTAGTTTTTGCATCTTTTGGTCCTTTGCACTGCACCTGATATAAACCCAGTCCATTTTCTAAGAGTCGCTAAATTTCCCAAATTTTCTTTTTTTCTCCTCCAATTGCAATTCCTTTGATGTTGACTCCTTTCTAGCGTGTTTGTAAGTCCTTCGTTTCTGTTTTGGCCTTCAGTGAGGATCAATTTTGGCAAGCTTTGCTGCATGTTCCTGCACTTGCTGGCGTATGGCCTGCCTGCTTTTTGATGGCTTTGACTTTGGGAAAGATTTTTTCTTTTTTTTTTCTTTTTTGTTTTAAGTATTCATTCCATGTCCCTCATATCTTGCCCCCTAAGTTGTGTCTTCCTCCTTGACTTTTTCCACTGCTTTTGCAACATCTGTGAGCTTAGTTTTGGCACCTTTTGGTCCTTTGCAATGCACCTGATATAAACCCAGGCCATTTTCTTAGAGTCACTAAATTTCCCAAATTTTCTTTTTTTCTCAGAGAAATTGAATTCCTTTCCTGTTTTCTCCGTTCCAGCGTGTTTGTAAGTCCTTCTTTTCTGTTTTGGCCTTCAGTGGGGATCAATTTTGGCAAGCTTTGCTGCATGTGCCTGCCCTTGGTGGCGTATGGCCCGCCTGCATTTTGATGGGTTTGACTTTGGGAAAGATTTTTTCTATTTTTTTTTTTATTATTATTTTAAGTATTCATGCCATGTCCCTCATATCTTGCCCCCTAAGTTGTGTCTTCCTCCTTGACTTTTTCCCCTGCTTTTGCAACATCTTTGAGCTTAGTTTTTGCATCTTTTGTCTTTTGCACTGCACCTGATATAAACCCAGGCCATTTTCTAAGAGTCACTAAATTTCCAAAATTTTCTTTTTTTCTCCTCCAATTGCAATTCCTTTGATGTTGACACCTTTCCAGCGTGTTTGTAAGTCCTTCTTTTCTGTTTTGGCCTTCAGTGAGGATCAATTTTGGCAAGCTTTGCTGCATGTTCCTGCACTTGCTGGCGTATGGCCTGCCTGCTTTTTGATGGCTTTGACTTTGGGAAAGATTTTTTCTTTTTTTTTTCTTTTTTGTTTTAAGTATTCATTCCATGTCCCTCATATCTTGCCCCCTAAGTTGTGTCTTCCTCCTTGACTTTTTCCCCTGCTTTTGCAACATCTGTGAGCTTAGTTTTGGCACCTTTTGGTCCTTTGCAATGCACCTGATATAAACCCAGGCCATTTTCTTAGAGTCACTAAATTTCCCAAATTTTCTTTTTTTCTCAGAGAAATTGAATTCTTTTCCTGTTTTCTCCGTTCCAGCGTGTTTGTAAGTCCTTCTTTTCTGTTTTGGCCTTCAGTGGGGATCAATTTTGGCAAGCTTTGCTGCATGTGCCTGCCCTTGGTGGCGTATGGCCCGCCTGCATTTTGATGGGTTTGACTTTGGGAAAGATTTTTTCTATTTTTTTTTTTATTATTATTTTAAGTATTCATGCCATGTCCCTCATATCTTGCCCCCTAAGTTGTGTCTTCCTCCTTGACTTTTTCCCCTGCTTTTGCAACATCTTTGAGCTTAGTTTTTGCATCTTTTGTCTTTTGCACTGCACCTGATATAAACCCAGGCCATTTTCTAAGAGTCACTAAATTTCCAAAATTTTCTTTTTTTCTCCTCCAATTGCAATTCCTTTGATGTTGACACCTTTCCAGCGTGTTTGTAAGTCCTTCTTTTCTGTTTTGGCCTTCAGTGAGGATCAATTTTGGCAAGCTTTGCTGCATGTTCCTGCACTTGCTGGCGTATGGCCTGCCTGCTTTTTTATGGCTTTGACTTTGGGAAAGATTTTTTCTTTTTTTTTTCTTTTTTGTTTTAAGTATTCATTCCATGTCCCTCATATCTTGCCCCCTAAGTTGTGTCTTCCTCCTTGACTTTTTCCCCTGCTTTACAACACCTGTGAGCTTAGTTTTGGCATCTTTTGGTCCTTTGCACTGCACCTGATATAAACCCAGGCCATTTTCTTAGAATCACTAACTTACCCAAATTTTCTTTTTTTCTCAGAGAAATTGAATTCCTTTCCTGTTGTCTCCATTCCAGCGTGTTTGTAAGTCCTTCCTTTCTGTTTTGCCTTCAGTGGGGATCAATTTTGGCAAGCTTTGCTGCATGTGCCTGCCCTTGCTGGCGTATGGCCTGACTGCATTTTGATGGCTTTGACATTGGGAAAGATTTTTTCTTTTTTTTTTTTATTATTTTAAGTATTCATGCCATGTCCCTCATATCTTGCCCCCTAAGTTGTGTCTTCCTCCTTGACTTTTTCCCCTGCTTTTGCAACACCTGTGAGCTAAGTTTAGGCACCTTTTGGTCCTTTGCACTGCACCTGATATAAACCCAGACCATTTTCTTAGAGTCACTACATTTCCCAAATTTTCTTTTTTTCTCCTCCAATTGCAATTCTTTGATGTTGTCTCCATTCCAGCGTGTTTGTAAGTCCTTCATTTCTGTTTTGGCCTTCAGTGGGGATCAATGTTGGCAAGCTTTGCTGCATGTGCCTGCCCTTGGTGGCGTATGGCCTGCCTGCTTTTTGATGGCTTTGACTTTGGGAAAGATTTTTTCTTTTTTTTTTTTTATTATTTTAAGTATTCATGCCATGTCCCTCATATCTTGCCCCCTAAGTTGTGTCTTCCTCCTTGACTTTTTCCCCTGCTTTACAACATCTGTGAGCTTAGTTTTGGCACCTTTTGGTCCTTTGCACTGCACCTGATATAAACCCAGGCCATTTTCTTAGAGTCACTAAATTTCCCAAACTTTCTTTTTTTCTCAGAGAAATTGAATTCCTTGCCTGTTGTCTCCATTCCAGCCTGTTTGTAAGTCCTTCTTTTCTGTTTTTGCCTTCAGTGCGGAGCAAAGTTGGCAAGCTTTGCTGCATGTGCCTGCCCTTGGTGGCGTATGGCCTGCCTGCATTTTGATGGCTTTGACTTTGGGAAAGATTTTTTCTTTTTTTTTTTTTATTACTGTAAGTATTCATGCCATGTCCCTCATATCTTGCCCCCTAAGTTGTGTCTTCCTCCTTGACTTTTTCCCATGCTTTTGCAACATCTGTGAGCTTAGTTATGGCACCTTTTGGTCCTTTGCAATGCAGCTGATTTCCTCACAGCCTATTTTTTGAAGAGACTAAAATTCCAGATTTTCTGCTTTTTTCAATTGCATTTCATTTGAACCTATCTCCTTTCCAGAGTGTTTGTAAGCCTTTCTTTTGGGATTCGCAAGATTCCTTTCCCCTTCCCGAAAGGAAATTTCATTTCCTTTCGGGAAGGGAAAAGGAATCTTGCGATTTCAATGGGGACCAATAGAGGAATCTTTGGTGCATGTCCCTGCACTTGATGGCAGGCCATGCCTTTTGATGGCTTTGACTTTGGGAAAGATTTTTTTCTTTTTTTGGTTGTTTTCTGAAGTGTTCATGCCATGTCCCTCATATCTTGCCCCCTAAGTTGTGTCTTCCTCCTTGACTTTTTCCCCTGCTTTTGCAACATCTGTGAGCTTAGTTTTGGCATCTTTTGGTCCTTTGCACTGCACCTGATATAAACCCAGGCCATTTTCTTAGAGTCACTAAATTTACCAAATTTTCTTTTTTTCTCCTCCAATTGCAATTCCTTTGATGCTGTCTCCATTCCAGCATGTTTGTAGGTCCTTGTTTTCTGTTTTGGCCTTCAGTGGGGATCAATTTTGGCAAGCTTTCCTGCATGTGCCTGCCCTTGGTGGCATATGGCCTGCCTGCATTTTGATGGCTTTGACTTTGGGAAAGATTTTTTCTTTTTTTTTTTTTTTTATTATTTTAAGTATTCATGCCATGTCCCTCATATCTTGCTCCCTAAGTTGTGTCTTCCTCCTTCACTTTTTCCCCTGCTTTTGCAACATCTGTGAGCTTAGTTTTGGCATCTTTTGGTCCTTTGCAATGCAGCTGATTTCCTCACAGCCTATTTTTTAAAGAGACTAAAATTCCCAATTTTCTGCTTTTTTCAATTGCATTTCATTTGAACCTATCTCCTTTCCAGAGTGTTTGTAAGCCTTTCTTTTGGGATTCGCAAGATTCCTTTTCCCTTCCCGAAAGGAAATTTCATTTCCTTTCGGGAAGGGAAAAGGAATCTTGCGATTTCAATGGGGACCAATAGAGGAATCTTTGGTGCATGTCCCTGCACTTGATGGCAGGCCATGCCTTTTGATGGCTTTGACTTTGGGAAAGATTTTTTTCTTTTTTTGGCTGTTTTCTGAAGTGTTCATGCCATGTCCCTCATATCTTGCCCCCTAAGTTGTGTCTTCCTCCTTGACTTTTTCCCCTGCTTTTGCAACATCTGTGAGCTTAGTTTTGGCACCTTTTGGTCCTTTGCACTGCACCTGATATAAACCCAGGCCATTTTCTTAGAATCACTACATTTCCCAAATTTTCTTTTTTTCTCCTCCAATTGCAATTCCTTTGATGCTGTCTCCATTCCAGCGTGTTTGTAGGTCCTTCTTTTCTGTTTTTGCCTTCAGTGGGGATCAATTTTGGCAAGCTTTGCTGCATGTGCCTGCCCTTGGTGGCGTATGGCCTGCCTGCATTTTGCTGGCTTTGAGTTTGGGAAAGATTTTTTCTTTTTTTTTTTTTTTATTATTGTAACTATTCATGCCATGTCCCTCATATCTTGCCCCCTAAGTTGTGTCTTCCTCCTTGACTTTTTCCCCTGCTTTTGCATCATCTGTGAGCTTAGTTTTTGCATCTTTTGGTCCTTTGCACTGCACCTGATATAAACCCAGGCCATTTTCCTAGAGTCACTAAATTTCCAAAATTTTCTTTTGTCTCCACCAATTGCAATTCCTTTGATGCTGTCTCCATTCCAGCGTGTTTGTAAGTCCTTCTTTTCTGTTTTGGCCTTCAGTGGGGATCAATTTTGGCAAGCTTTGCTGCATGTTCCTGCCCTTGGTGGCGTATGGCCCGCCTGCATTTTGATGGCTTTGACTTTGGGAAAGATTTTTTCTTTTTTTTTTTTTTTATTATTTTAAGTATTCATGCCATGTCCCTCATATCTTGCCCCCTAAGTTGTGTCTTCCTCCTTGACATTTTCCCCTGCTTTTGCAACATCTGTGAGCTTAGTTTTGGCATCTTTGGGTCCTTTGTACTGCACCAGATATAAACCCAGGCCATTTTCTTAGAATCACTAACTTACCCAAATTTTCTTTTTTTCTCCTCCAATTGCAATTCCTTTGATGTTGACTCCTTTCCAGCATGTTTGTAAGTCCTTCTTTTCTGTTTTGGCCTTCAGTGGGGATCAATGTTGGCAAGCTTTGCTGCATGTGCCTGCACTTGCTGGCGTATGGCCTGCCTGCATTTTGATGGCTTTGACTTTGGGAAAGATTTTTTCTTTTTTTTTTTTTTTTATTATTTTAAGTATTCATGCCATGTCCCTCATATCTTGCGCCCTAAGTTGTGTCTTCCTCCTTGACTTTTTCCCCTGCTTTTGCAACATCTGTGAGCTTAGTTTTGGCATCTTTTGGTCCTTTGCACTGCACCTGATATAAACCCAGGCCATTTTCTTAGAATCACTAACTTACCCAAATTTTCTTTTTTTCTCAGAGAAATTGAATTCCTTTCCTGTTGTCTCCATTCCAGCGTGTTTGGAGGTCCTTCTTTCCTGTTTTGGCCATCAGTGGGGATCAATGTTGGCAAGCTTTGCTGCATGTGCCTTCCCTTGCTGGCGTATGGCCTTCCTCCATTTTGATGGCTTTGACTTTGGGAAAGATTTTTTCTTTTTGTTTTTTTTTTTTATTGTAAGTATCCATGCCATGTCCCTCATATCTTGCCCCCTAAGTTGTGTCTTCCTCCTTGACTTTTTCCCCTGCTTTTGCAACATCTGTGAGCTTAGTTTTGGCACGTTTTTGTCCTTTACAATGCAGCTGATTTCCTCACAGCCTATTTTTTGATAGAGACTAAAATTCCCAATTTTCTGCTTTTTTCAATTGCATTCCATTTGAACCTATCTCCTTTCCAGAGTGTTTGTAAGCCTTTCTTTTGGGATCCGCAAGATTCCTTTTCCCTTCCCGAAAGGAAATTTAATTTCCTTTCGGGAAGGGAAAAGGAATCTTGCGATTTCAATGGGGACCAATAGAGGAATCTTTGGTGCATGTCCCTGCACTTGATGGCAGGCCATGCCTTTTGATGGCTTTGACTTTGGGAAAGATTTTTTTCTTTTTTTGGTTGTTTTCTGAAGTGTTCATGCCATGTCCCTCATATCTTGCCACCTAAGTTGTGTCTTCCTCCTTGACTTTTTCCCCTGCTTTTGCAACATCTGTGAGCTTAGTTTTGGCATCTTTTGGTCCTTTGCACTGCACCTGATATAAACCCAGGCCATTTTCTTAGAATCACTAACTTACCCAAATTTTCTTTTTTTCTCAGAGAAATTGAATTCCTTTCCTGTTGTCTCCATTCCAGCGTGTTTGTAAGTCCTTCTTTTCTGTTTTTGCCTTCAGTGCGGAGCAAAGTTGGCAAGCGTTGCTGCATGTGCCTGCCCTTGCTGGCATATGGCCTTCCTCGTGTTTGATGGCTTTGACTTTGGGAAAGATTTTTTCTTTTTTTTTTTTTTATTATTTTAAGTATTCATTCCATGTCCCTCATATCTTGCTCCCTAAGTTGTGTCTTCCTCCTTGACTTTTGCCCCTGCTTTTGCAACATCTGTGAGCTTAGTTTTGGCATCTTTTCGTCCTTTGTACTGCACCTGATATAAACCCAGGCCATTTTCTTAGAATCACTAACTTACCCAAATTTTCTTTTTTTCTCATAGAAATTCAATTCCTTTCATGTTGTCTCCATTCCAGCTTGTTTGTAAGTCCTTCTTTTCTGTTTTGGCGTTCTGTGTGGATCAATTTTGGCAAGCTTTGCTGCATGTGCCTGCCCTTGGTGGCATATGGCCTGACTGCATTTTGATGGCTTTGACTTTCGGAAAGATGTTTTTCTTTTTTTTTTTTTTTTTATTATTTTAAATATTCATGCCATGTCCCTAATATCTTGCCCCCTAAGTTGTGTCTTCCTCCTTGACTTTTTCCCCTGCTTTTGCAACATCTGTGAGCTTAGTTTTGGCACCTTTTGGTCCTTTGCACTGCACCTGACATAAACCCAGGCCATTTTCTTAGAATCACTAACTTACCCAAATTTTCTTTTTTTCTCAGAGAAATTGAATTCCTTTCCTGTTGTCTCCATTCCAGCGTGTTTGTAAGTCCTTCCTTTCTGTTTTGCCTTCAGTGGGGATCAATTTTGGCAAGCTTTGCTGCATGTGCCTGCCCTTGCTGGCGTATGGCCTGACTGCATTTTGATGGCTTTGACATTGGGAAAGATTTTTTCTTTTTTTTTTTTATTATTTTAAGTATTCATGCCATGTCCCTCATATCTTGCCCCCTAAGTTGTGTCTTCCTCCTTGACTTTTTCCCCTGCTTTTGCAACACCTGTGAGCTAAGTTTAGGCACCTTTTGGTCCTTTGCACTGCACCTGATATAAACCCAGACCATTTTCTTAGAGTCACTACATTTCCCAAATTTTCTTTTTTTCTCCTCCAATTGCAATTCTTTGATGTTGTCTCCATTCCAGCGTGTTTGTAAGTCCTTCATTTCTGTTTTGGCCTTCAGTGGGGATCAATGTTGGCAAGCTTTGCTGCATGTGCCTGCCCTTGGTGGCGTATGGCCTGCCTGCTTTTTGATGGCTTTGACTTTGGGAAAGATTTTTTCTTTTTTTTTTTTTATTATTTTAAGTATTCATGCCATGTCCCTCATATCTTGCCCCCTAAGTTGTGTCTTCCTCCTTGACTTTTTCCCCTGCTTTACAACATCTGTGAGCTTAGTTTTGGCACCTTTTGGTCCTTTGCACTGCACCTGATATAAACCCAGGCCATTTTCTTAGAGTCACTAAATTTCCCAAACTTTCTTTTTTTCTCAGAGAAATTGAATTCCTTGCCTGTTGTCTCCATTCCAGCCTGTTTGTAAGTCCTTCTTTTCTGTTTTTGCCTTCAGTGCGGAGCAAAGTTGGCAAGCTTTGCTGCATGTGCCTGCCCTTGGTGGCGTATGGCCTGCCTGCATTTTGATGGCTTTGACTTTGGGAAAGATTTTTTTCTTTTTTTTTTTTTATTACTGTAAGTATTCATGCCATGTCCCTCATATCTTGCCCCCTAAGTTGTGTCTTCCTCCTTGACTTTTTCCCATGCTTTTGCAACATCTGTGAGCTTAGTTATGGCATCTTTTGGTCCTTTGCAATGCAGCTGATTTCCTCACAGCCTATTTTTTGAAGAGACTAAAATTCCAGATTTTCTGCTTTTTTCAATTGCATTTCATTTGAACCTATCTCCTTTCCAGAGTGTTTGTAAGCCTTTCTTTTGGGATTCGCAAGATTCCTTTCCCCTTCCCGAAAGGAAATTTCATTTCCTTTCGGGAAGGGAAAAGGAATCTTGCGATTTCAATGGGGACCAATAGAGGAATCTTTGGTGCATGTCCCTGCACTTGATGGCAGGCCATGCCTTTTGATGGCTTTGACTTTGGGAAAGATTTTTTTCTTTTTTTGGTTGTTTTCTGAAGTGTTCATGCCATGTCCCTCATATCTTGCCCCCTAAGTTGTGTCTTCCTCCTTGACTTTTTCCCCTGCTTTTGCAACATCTGTGAGCTTAGTTTTGGCATCTTTTGGTCCTTTGCACTGCACCTGATATAAACCCAGGCCATTTTCTTAGAGTCACTAAATTTACCAAATTTTCTTTTTTTCTCCTCCAATTGCAATTCCTTTGATGCTGTCTCCATTCCAGCATGTTTGTAGGTCCTTGTTTTCTGTTTTGGCCTTCAGTGGGGATCAATTTTGGCAAGCTTTCCTGCATGTGCCTGCCCTTGGTGGCATATGGCCTGCCTGCATTTTGATGGCTTTGACTTTGGGAAAGATTTTTTCTTTTTTTTTTTTTTTTATTATTTTAAGTATTCATGCCATGTCCCTCATATCTTGCTCCCTAAGTTGTGTCTTCCTCCTTCACTTTTTCCCCTGCTTTTGCAACATCTGTGAGCTTAGTTTTGGCATCTTTTGGTCCTTTGCAATGCAGCTGATTTCCTCACAGCCTATTTTTTAAAGAGACTAAAATTCCCAATTTTCTGCTTTTTTCAATTGCATTTCATTTGAACCTATCTCCTTTCCAGAGTGTTTGTAAGCCTTTCTTTTGGGATTCGCAAGATTCCTTTTCCCTTCCCGAAAGGAAATTTCATTTCCTTTCGGGAAGGGAAAAGGAATCTTGCGATTTCAATGGGGACCAATAGAGGAATCTTTGGTGCATGTCCCTGCACTTGATGGCAGGCCATGCCTTTTGATGGCTTTGACTTTGGGAAAGATTTTTTTCTTTTTTTGGCTGTTTTCTGAAGTGTTCATGCCATGTCCCTCATATCTTGCCCCCTAAGTTGTGTCTTCCTCCTTGACTTTTTCCCCTGCTTTTGCAACATCTGTGAGCTTAGTTTTGGCACCTTTTGGTCCTTTGCACTGCACCTGATATAAACCCAGGCCATTTTCTTAGAATCACTACATTTCCCAAATTTTCTTTTTTTCTCCTCCAATTGCAATTCCTTTGATGCTGTCTCCATTCCAGCGTGTTTGTAGGTCCTTCTTTTCTGTTTTTGCCTTCAGTGGGGATCAATTTTGGCAAGCTTTGCTGCATGTGCCTGCCCTTGGTGGCGTATGGCCTGCCTGCATTTTGCTGGCTTTGAGTTTGGGAAAGATTTTTTCTTTTTTTTTTTTTTTATTATTTTAAGTATTCATGCCATGTCCCTCATATCTTGCGCCCTAAGTTGTGTCTTCCTCCTTGACTTTTTCCCCTGCTTTTGCAACATCTGTGAGCTTAGTTTTGGCATCTTTTGGTCCTTTGCACTGCACCTGATATAAACCCAGGCCATTTTCTTAGAATCACTAACTTACCCAAATTTTCTTTTTTTCTCCTCCAATTGCAATTCCTTTGATGTTGTCTCCATTCCAGCGTGTTTGTAGGTCCTTCTTTCCTGTTTTGGCCTTCAGTGGGGATCAATTTTGGCAAGCTTTGCTTCATGTGCTTGCCCTTGGTGGCGTATGGCCTTCCTCCATTTTGATGGCTTTGACTTTGGGAAAGATTTTTTCTTTTTTTTTTTTTTATTATTGTAACTATTCATGCCATGTCCCTCATATCTTGCCCCCTAAGTTGTGTCTTCCTCCTTGACTTTTTCCCCTGCTTTTGCATCATCTGTGAGCTTAGTTTTTGCATCTTTTGGTCCTTTGCACTGCACCTGATATAAACCCAGGCCATTTTCCTAGAGTCACTAAATTTCCAAAATTTTCTTTTGTCTCCACCAATTGCAATTCCTTTGATGCTGTCTCCATTCCAGCGTGTTTGTAAGTCCTTCTTTTCTGTTTTGGCCTTCAGTGGGGATCAATTTTGGCAAGCTTTGCTGCATGTTCCTGCCCTTGGTGGCGTATGGCCCGCCTGCATTTTGATGGCTTTGACTTTGGGAAAGATTTTTTCTTTTTTTTTTTTTTTATTATTTTAAGTATTCATGCCATGTCCCTCATATCTTGCCCCCTAAGTTGTGTCTTCCTCCTTGACATTTTCCCCTGCTTTTGCAACATCTGTGAGCTTAGTTTTGGCATCTTTGGGTCCTTTGTACTGCACCAGATATAAACCCAGGCCATTTTCTTAGAATCACTAACTTACCCAAATTTTCTTTTTTTCTCCTCCAATTGCAATTCCTTTGATGTTGACTCCTTTCCAGCATGTTTGTAAGTCCTTCTTTTCTGTTTTGGCCTTCAGTGGGGATCAATGTTGGCAAGCTTTGCTGCATGTGCCTGCACTTGCTGGCGTATGGCCTGCCTGCATTTTGATGGCTTTGACTTTGGGAAAGATTTTTTCTTTTTTTTTTTTTGTTATTGTAAGTATTCATGCCATGTCCCTCATATCTTGCCCCCTAAGTTGTGTCTTCCTCCTTGACTTTTTCCCCTGCTTTTGCAACATCTGTGAGCTTAGTTTTGGCACCTTTTAGTCCTTTGCAATGCAGCTGATTTCCTCACAGCCTATTTTTTGAAGAGACTAAAATTCCGGATTTTCTGCTTTTTTCAATTGCATTTCATTTGAACCTATCTCCTTTCCAGCGTGTTTTTAAGCCTTTCTTTTGGGATCCGCAAGATTCCTTTTCTCTTCTCGAAAGGAAATTTCATTTCCTTTCGAGAAGTGAAAAGGAATCTTGCGATTTCAATGGGGACCAATAGAGGAATCTTTGGTGCATGTCCCTGCACTTGATGGCAGGCCATGCCTTTTGATGGCTTTTACTTTGGGAAAGATTTTTTTCTTTTTTTGGTTTTTTTCTGAAGTGTTCATGCCATGTCCCTCATATCTTGCGCCCTAAGTTGTGTCTTCCTCCTTGACTTTTTCCCCTGCTTTTGCAACACCTGTGAGCTTAGTTTTGGCACCTTCAGGTCCTTTGCACTGCACCTGATATAAACCCAGGCCATTTTCTTAGAGTCACTACATTTTCCAAATTTTCTTTTTTTCTCCTCCAATTGCAATTCCTTTGATGTTGTCTCCATTCCAGCGTATTTGTAAGTCCTTCTTTTCTGTTTTGGCCTTCAGTGGGGATCAATTTTGGCAAGCTTTGCTGCATGTGCCTGCCCTTGGTGGCGTATGGCCTGCCTGCATTTTGATGGCTTTGACTTTGGGAAAGATTTTTTCTTTTTTTTTTTTTTATTATTTTAAGTATTCATGCCATGTTCCTCATATCTTGCCCCCTAAGATGTGTCTTCCTCCTTGACTTTTTCC
Organism: Artemisiospiza belli; assembly: GCA_021963965.1. Taxonomy (NCBI): domain Eukaryota; kingdom Metazoa; phylum Chordata; class Aves; order Passeriformes; family Passerellidae; genus Artemisiospiza; species Artemisiospiza belli. Next base: position 1,229 of record JAKDEW010000512.1, on the reverse strand, counting down.
CCTGCTTTTGCAACATCTGTGAGCTTAGTTTTGGCATCTTTTGGTCCTTTGCACTGCACCTGATATAAACCCAGGCCATTTTCTTAGAATCACTAACTTACCCAAATTTTCTTTTTTTCTCAGAGAAATTGAATTCCTTTCCTGTTTTCTCCGTTCCAGCGTGTTTGTAAGTCCTTCTTTTCTGTTTTGGCCTTCAGTGGGGATCAATTTTGGCAAGCTTTGCTGCATGTGCCTGCACTTGCTGGCGTATGGCCTGCCTGCATTTTGATGGCTTTGACTTTGGGAAAGATTTTTTCTTTTTTTTTTTTTGTTATTGTAAGTATTCATGCCATGTCCCTCATATCTTGCCCCCTAAGTTGTGTCTTCCTCCTTGACTTTTTCCCCTGCTTTTGCAACATCTGTGAGCTTAGTTTTGGCATCTTTTGGTCCTTTGCACTGCACCTGATATAAACCCAGGCCATTTTCTTAGAGTCACTAAATTTCCCAAATTTTCTTTTTTTCTCCTCCAATTGCAATTCCTTTGATGTTGACTCCTTTCCAGCGTGTTTGTAAGTCCTTCTTTTCTGTTTTGGCCTTCAGTGGGGATCAATGTTGGCAAGCTTTGCTGCATGTGCCTGCCCTTGGTGGCGTATGGCCTGCCTGCATTTTGATGGCTTTGACTTTGGGAAAGATTTTTTTTTTTTTTTCCTTTTTTTTTAAGTATTCATGCCATGTCCCTCATATCTTTCCCACTAAGTTCTGTCTTCCTCCTTGACTTTTTCCCCTGCTTTTGCAACATCTGTGAGCTTAGTTTTTGCATCTTTTGGTCCTTTGCACTGCACCTGATATAAACCAAGTCCATTTTCTAAGAGTCGCTAAATTTCCCAAATTTTCTTTTTTTCTCCTCCAATTGCAATTCCTTTGATGCTGTCTCAATTCCAGCGTGTTTGTTGGTCCTTCTTTTCTGTTTTGGCCTTCAGTGGGGATCAATTTTGGCAAGCTTTGCTGCATGTGCCTGCCCTTGGTGGCGTATGGCCTGCCTGCATTTTGATGGCTTTGACTTTGGAAAGATTTTTCTTTTTTTTTTTTTTTTATTATTTTAAGTATCCATGCCATGTCCCTCATATCTTGCCCCCTAAGTTGTGTCTTCCTCCTTGACTTTTTCCCCTGCTTTTGCAACATCTGTGAGCTTAGTTTTGGCACCTTTTAGTCCTTTGCAATGCAGCTGATTTCCTCACAGCCTATTTTTT